>CAUYQU010101297.1:0-68843 GCA_963574635.1 Cheracebus regulus | reverse complement strand
GGGGGGGGGGGGTTGGGGGGGGGGGGGGGGGGTGGGCGGGTGGGGGGGTGGGTGTGGTTGGGGGGGGGGGGGTTTGTGTGGTTTGGGGTGGGGGTGGGGGGGGGGCGGTGGGGGGGGGGGGGGTGTGTGTGTGGGTGGTGATGTGGGTGTGGGGGTGTGGGTGGTTGGTTATGTGTGTGTGTGTGTGTGGGTGTGTGTGTGTGGGTGGCTGTGAGATGTGTGTGTGGTGTGTGTGGGTGGGTGTGGGGATGTGTGTGTGGGGTGTGTGTGTGTGGGGGTGGGTATGTGGGTGTGGGGTGTGAGTGTGTGTGTGTGTGTGTGTGTGTGTGGCTGTGGGGTGTGTGTGGGGTGTGTGTGTATGTGTGTAGCACTCTCCTGCCCTGCTGCTCACACTTGACTATCCACCTACAGTGACACTACACTTGCTCCAGCTCCCTGGGATTCTTCAGTGGAGTGGCTGTAGCGCCTCCCTGGCCCTCACGGAGGGTCCCACACACCAGTTCACTAACCACAGCTTTTGCTTCCCTTCAGAGTCTGGGGCTGAAGGCCTGGGCACACGAAAAACTGGAACATCCCCTTTTTTTCCCAGTGTTTCTGTAAGCCGTCATAAAAACAGAGTGTGCTGATTTGGGAACCAACCTTTCCCTCTTAAGCTTTGGAATGAGTCATTCGGCAAATAGCTTCACGTGGAAATTACAAATGTCTCATGTCACCTATGGAAATCCTAGTCCTTAGAAACCACAGTGGGGTCTTTGTGTTTGTCCATTCCCCTCACTCCCATGGTGGTGGCAGGGATGGGGAATCACGTATCACAGCTGCGTGACACACGTCCATTCCGCAGGTAGTAGTATACATTTAGCTCAGCTGGGAGCGTGCTGGGAGGTGCCATTTCTGTTGCTAACCCAATTTCTCTACTATCAGGGGCCACGTTTCCTTTCCTGCCTCTGACTCACCAAAGCAATTTTAGATTTGGCCAGCTGACTCCCAGAGCGAGCGAGGGATCTGCCACAATGTTCATCTCTGCGTTTCCTCTGTGCTAAGAGAAAGACTTTATCTGGGAATACTTAGGACATATTTTGAGGGAAAATTTTCTTGCTATGAGTTCCATACAGGTTTTCAGGGTTTCTTTTATTCTTTGGAAGATACAAATCATTATAATAAAACCATCAATCTTTATATGCCTATGATATGTATGTTCTTTTCAGATTGATTTATTGAACATTTTTCCAGGAGACAAGAAACTGGTTCATAATTTTTTAATAGCAAACTTCTATCCCAGTGGCTGCCACACACATGAATTCACTCGAGATGTTATTTATTGAGCACCTTCTGTAGTTCAGGTACTGTTCAAGGAGCTGAGGATATGGCAGTGAACAGCACAGACACAGTTCTTGTCTTTAGGAAATTTATAATCTGGGAATAGCTAAAAATAAATTTCACAGATAGGTCATAGACCAAAACCAGAATTAAGGTCAATCCATGAAGCATCACTTAAACTTGATGGCCTATTTTTATTCATACATTTTAAAGTGTTATCAAATCACTTATTGGTGACTTGCAGGTGAGGATTGCGGCTGAGTATTGAGTCCTTAGAAGAGGACTGAGAACCTAATACAATTCAGATAGTTTGGCTGGGCATGGTGGCTCATGCTTGTAATCCCAGCACTTTGGGAGGCCAAGGCAGAGGGATCACCTGAGGTCAGGAGTTTGAGACCAGTCTGACCAACATAGAGAAACCCTGTCTCTACTAAAACCTACAAAATTAGCTGGGCATGGTGGTGCATGCCTATATTCCCAGCTACTCCAGAGGCTGAAGCAGGAGAGAGTCACTTGGACCCGGGAGGCAGATGTTGCAGTGAGCCGAGATCTCCCCATTGCACTCCAGCCGGGCAACAAGAGGAAAACTTTGTCTCAATAAAAAAAAATAGATACTTCATTTTTTCTTTACGGACAGAGGAAACGACTACTTATAAACAGTTTTGTAAATCTGGCCTCTAGTTGATTTTAATTGGTGGCTCATTCACTGACTCATTCATTTATCTATTGAATGTTGTGGTGGGCCAGGCACTGTGCTCTGTGTAAAAACACAAAGTTTAATGGTCCCCGCCCTCAAGAAACTCATAATCTTGTAAGGAAAGCAGACACGGAGACGACTGGACTGTGGTGGTACAGCGTGTGTTAAATGGTGTATGTGAGATGAGGGTGATCAGCTCCACAGGCCATGGGCAAGGGAACGACAGAATTTTCCAGTGCAGAGATGACTTGTGAACTGTGTCTTCAATATGAGCTTAAAGACACCTACAAATCTAATAAGAGCCAGTGCCTTGTCTCCATCCGTTTCTCTTCAACCTTTGTCCTATGGGGGCTGTAAGGGATTTGGCCACATTATCTGGCCACCAACAAACAACGATAACAGCCCTTCTATTGAGTAAGCTACTTAGTATTCTATTTTGTGCAATCAGAGATTAAATTCCAAATTCACCAACACTGAAGATGAAATGGCTAATTATACACAGTAATTGCATTTAAAATCCATGCCTTTGAATGACTGATGAAGTCTTTTTTAAAGGCTCCTGAAACTCAGTGCACTCAGCAACTGCCTGTGGTTAAGCGTGGTGTATTTTCAGTTTTGTCGTGTGTAGGCACAGCTTCCCAAGCACGTCTTTTCCTTGAATTCAGTCTGTGCATTTAAAGGAATACTTTTGTTACCCTTGATCTCTGCTTCACAGTCAATCACCTGATGTAAATCAGAAAAAGAGAAGTGTATAGGTGCATATAAGTGCATATGTATCTTTAAAGAAAGAAAGTGAGACAGAGAAGGAGAAAAGTATTAGGCTGGCTATGGGAAACAGTCCTCAATGTACAAGTGCACATTGTACATCACATTGTATACTTTAAAACATCACATTGTATACTTTACATATATAAATTTTTCATAAAAATAAAAATTTTTTAAAAGAAAAAGATCTGGGTGTGGTGGCTTATACCTGCAATCCCAGCACTTCGGGAGGCCAAGTCGGGCAGATAACTTGAGGTCTGGAGTTCGAGACCAGCTTGGCCAACATGTTGAAACCCCATCTCTACTAAAAATACAAAAATCAGCTGGGCATGGTGGTGGGTGCTTGTAATCCCAGATGCTCAGGAGGGTGAGGCAGGAGAGTTGCTTGAACCCAGGAGGTGGAGGTTGCAGTGAGCAGAGATCGCACCACTGCACTACAGCCTGGGCGACAAAGCAAGACTCTATCACAAAAAAAAAAAAAAAGAAAGGAAAAAGAAACAGTAAGATAACATAAGTAAACCTAAGATAACATGAAATGTATAGTAAGTATAGATTATAGTAAGATAACATGAATCGATAATAATTGTATAATTATGTGACATTATAGTAAATTTTATTTTTCAAGTTTTCTATATATTTTAAAATGTATAATTTAAGCTTGTAGAATTTGTAGTGTTTTAAATATCTGAGATTGCAGTGTTCTTACTCATCACTTGAGTCATTAGTTATGAAAATGTATTCAGTCATTTATTGGAATTTATTCATTGAATCCATTATTCATTATAAACACCTGGGGAAATGGAAGGTACATCGTCCTTACCTATTGTTTTTGCCTAAGCCCATGCTTCTGCTGTGGAATGCAGCTCAGAACACGGCTGTGTTTTGGAGGGCATTCAGTTTAGTTTTCTCCCAGCTTTATTGCTAGTTGGGGCTTCTGGAACTGTTTCAGTTGGATACAAGATGAAGGAAGTTATGTCAGATGAATCATTTCACTGTGTGTTGCTTTACAGAATCACTTCCCCTGGATAATTAATAAAAGATTGACAGGAAGAATGTCCCCGGAATAATTAGCAGGCAGTTTCCGAATGAGAACTTTTATTTTTCTCATGGTTCAGTCAAACTGAGCACCTAGTATTTGCCATTTGAGGATTCTTGAGAGAGACAGAGGCAACCTTAGAGCCACTGGGAAGCTGGTCCTTGTTAGAACACACCATATGTATCTATGGAGCGATGATCCCCAGTCCTCCTTACCACAAAAACACCGTGGAAAATCTTCAGGGCGACCACCTGCAGGAGCCCCTGCTCAACTACTAACGCTACCTCTCCAGAATCCCTGGTTTTGCACAGTTTTGCATTTGCAGCTCTGACTCCCGTCTTTGTAATGAGGTGAAGTTTCTAGTTTCTAGGCAAATAAGTCAGGCACTGCAAAGTCAAGTGGCATAAGGTTTTTTGTTTCATTTTGTTTTTACACAAAATGGCATGGAAATGTTTTCAGAGACAGTGCCAGGAGTCCTAAATCCTGCTTGGTGAAAAAAGACTTAGGGCTCACACTACATCTAATAGCTTTGAACCCTACAAACGAATCCGGGGACAACAGACTCAGTTGCTCACTGAGTCAAAATGCTGATCTGATTGCCTGTCTTTTTTCTTACTGTGGTTTTAATAATTTTGCTTTCAAACTATTTTTGTTCCTTTTTGCAGTTTTCTTTTCATATATGTTTTATTTCAGCAGGATAATGTTTTCTGACTCAACTGTCAGGCTGATATTCTTGCAAGTTGATTTTAGAATCCTGATAATCTTGGCCGGGCACAGTGGCTCACACCTGTAATCCCAGCACTTCGGGAGGCCGAGGCGGGTGGATCACCTAGGTCAGGAGTTCAAGACTAGTCTCGCCAACATGGTGAAACCCCATCTCTACTAAAAATACAAAAATTAGCCGAGTGTGGTGGCATGTATACCTGTAGTTCCAGCTACTCGGGAGGCTGAGGCAGCGAAAGCACTTGAACCCAGGAGGCGGAGGCTGCAGTGAGCCGAGATCACGCTACTGCACTCCAGCCTGGGAGACAGAGTGAGACTCTGTCTCAAAAACAACAGCGGCAACAACAACAACAAAGAATCCTAATAATCTTGTTAATATTAAAAATATAACTCTGACACTAATCAGGTTTGTGACCTACTGCAAGTCACTCAAATGCTCTGAACTTTAATTTTCCCAACTGTGAAATGAGAAGTTTGCACTAGAATATTTCTAGTTGCTTTCAGTGCCTACACACTGTGATTCTGAAGCGTGTTTGAGTTGGTTTTGAGCAGAACTGTTCACAGATTTCTTGCTGAGGTCACTGAGGGTTCCTGGTCTAACCTGTCCCTCCAGTGCCACCCGCCCTCTCTCCTGTCTCCATCTCTCCTCCTCCTCTCCTAGAAGCTCACCCCCCCCCCCCGAGCCTTTCATGGGTCTGCTCCCCACAGCCCAAGAGCTAAGACCCATGGGTCACATGGAGGAGGCCCACCTTCTCAGTGGGGAGCTGGGCTGCCACTGGGCCATCCTGAGCTTGACCCTGATCTGTACCTGCTGAACCACCCCCAGCACCTAGGGAACCTCATTCCAGCAAGATGGGACTCTGTGCCTTCCGAGATGAAAACAAATTCAGTGGTCTCCCAGCTTCCACCTAGGAACCCTGAGACCAGAAGACATAAATACATCTTTCTGGCCAGAGGCGAGAGAGTTCTTTGAAAACTGATGTTAGCTTTTAAAAGTTCATGGAAAGTTTGCATTTCATTCCATACTAGACCAATTTGTTTTCATGTAAAAATGTTGTTTTTTAAAAAAATGGAGACGCTAACCAACAAGTAACTCTAAAGATCCGCATCGACCCTCCTCCACCCGCAACCCTTTCTGGATCTGCCTCCTTGATCGTGCATTCCAGTTTCAGAAACATGGAACGAGTGCAAGGAACCGTTTGTGCAGTTGTGAGAAGGAGACCAGTTGCATTTCTTGAGGCTCGTAGAGTCATCCTTGTTTTTGGAGATGGAGTCTCCCTCTGTCGCCCAGGCTGGCGCAATCTCTGTTTCCTGGATCCAGGCAATTCTCCTGCCTCAGCCCTCCGAGTAGCTGGGATTACAGGCATGCGCCACCATGCCCAGCTGATTTTTTTGTTGTTGTTGTATTTTTAGTAGAGACAGGGTTTCAACATGTTGGCCAGGATGGTCTCAAACTCCTGACCTCAGGTGATCCACCTGCCTTGGCCTCCTAAAGTGCTGGGATTACAGGCATCAGCCACCGCGCCCAGCCTCCCTTTCTTACATATCTTATATAGGTGCATTTTATGTGCATTTAATGATAAATGTACATTTTAATGATTTTTATTGTCTTTTTTTTTTAGACGGAGTCTTGCTCTGTCACCAGGCTGAAGTGCAGTGGCACGATCTTGGCTCACTGCAACCTCCACCTCCTGGGTTCAAGCAATTCTCCTGCCTCAGCCTCCCGAGTAGCTGGGACTACAAGCGCATGCCCCCACATCCAGCTAATTTTTGTATTTTTAGTAAAGATGGGGTTTCACCATGTTGACCAGGATGGTCTTAATCTCTTGACCTTGTGATCCACCTGCCTCAGCCTCCCAAAGTGCTGGGATTACAGCTGTGAAGCACCACGCCCGGCCCATTTTTATTGTCTTTAACCACTTGGTAGGGAGGGGAGCACTCAGGGGGGCGGGTACCCTGGAGCACATGGAGTTAATTTTCTTCTAGGCCATACCAGTAGTGGGCGGCTGGATTTGCCGGGGCTCTGGGCTGCTCCAGATGAGTCAGACCCATCCTGCCCAGGGTTTCTTCGCACCTGGGACACTGGGGTATTCTGTTCATCTCTCCCAGTGCCTATGAACTTTTTCAGTCTTGTTGGAAACTTTGCTATTTCACAGTCTATGGAACTGAAACTTAATGTTTCACAATTTACGTGGCTAATTTTATGTATTTGTGATGATGCTATCACATGTCTACCAGGGTTTTGTTTGTTTTTTGCCTCTGGGAAGAAAGGGAAAGCCCCGCCTTGGGGACAGTCTGCTCAGGCCTCCTGTGGGATGGGGTCTCAGGGAGATACTGTACATTTGAATACTGAGGAGGGAGCAAATACCTGCTGGGCAGGGGGCCGCTGTGGAGTCAGACAAAGGCATATCTGAGAATATAGTAACTTGAAATTGTTTTTTCACAAGGTACCATCTCAACTCCAGTGAGAATGGCTATTATCAAAAAGAGAAAATAACAAATGCTGGCAACGATAAGGAGAAAGGGGAACCCTCATACACTGTGGGTGGAAATGTAAATGAGCACAGCCACAGTGGAGAACAGTTTGGAGATTCCTCAAAAACCTAAAAATAGAAGTATCGTATGATCCAGCAATCTTACTGCTGGGAATACATTGGAAAGAAAGGAAATCAATATATTGAAGAGATATCTGCACTTCCATGTTTATTGAAGTACTATTCACAATAACCAAAATATGGAGACAACTTAAGTGTCTCTCAAAGGATGAATAAAGAAAATGTAGTATACATACACCAAGGAATATTATTTACATAAAAAGGAATGAAATCCTGTTATTTGCAGTGACGTGGTTGGAAATGGAGGACATTAAGTTAAATAAACCCGGCTCAGAAAGACAAATAGCACGTTTTCACTCACATATGGGAACAAGAAATTTTGATCCCTTGGAGGTAGAGAGTAGAATGGTGGTTACTTGAGGCTGGAAAGCATAGTGGAGAGGGAATATGAAGAAGGGTTGGTTGGGCCGAACGTGGTGGCTCACGCCTGTAATCCCAGCACTTTGGGAGGCTGAGACAGGCAGATCCCTTGAGATCAGGAGTTTGAGACCAGCCTGGCCAACATGGTGAAACACCATCTGTACTAAAAATACAAAAATTAGCTGGGTGTGGTGGTGGGCACCTGTAATCCCAGCTGCTCAGGAGTCTGAGGCAAGAGAATCACTTGAACCCAGGAGGCAGAGGTTGCAGTGAGCTAGACAGATCACACAACTGCACTCCAACCTGAGTGATAGAGTGAGACTCAGTCTCAAACAAACAAACAAAAAACAAGAAGGGTTGGTTGGGGGCTGGAGGGAGGTAAGGAGGGTGAATGGGTACAAAAAAATAGAATAAGACCTACAACCTACTATTTGATAGCATGAACAGGGTGACTACAGTCAATAATAACTTAATTGTACATTCCCTCCGCCCCCGCCAAGATGGAGTTTCGCTCTTGCTGCCCAGGTTGCCCGAGATTACAGTGACGCAATCTCGGCTCACTGCAACCTCTGCCTTCCAGGTTCAAGCAATTCTCCTGCTTCAGCCTTCCGAGTAGCTGGGATTACAGGCCCCCGCCACCACATCCAGCTAATGTTTTGTATTTTTAGTAGAGATGAGGTTTCATCATGTTGGCCAGGCTGGTCTCGATATCCTGATCTCAGGTGGTCCACCTGCCTCGGCCTCCCAAAGTGTTGGGATTACAGGTGTGAGCCACCATGTCCAGCCAACTGTACATTTTAAAATGAAAAAAGGCTGGGCATGGTGGCTCACATCTGTAATCCCAGCACTTTGGGAGGCCGAGGCAGGTGGATCACTTGAGGTCAGGAGTTCGAGACCAGTCTAGCCAAGATGGTGAAACTCCGTCCCTACTAAAAATACAAAAATTAGACAGGCATGATGGTGTGCACCTGTAGTCCCAGCTACTCGGGAGGCTGAGGCAGGAGAATTGCTTGAACCTGGGAGGTGGAGGTTGCAGTGAGCAGAGATCGCGCCACTGCACTCCAGCCTTGGTGACACAGGCTCAAACTAAAAAAAAAAATAAATAAACAGGCCGGGCACTGTGGCTCACTCCTATAATCCCAGCACTTTGGGAGTCCCAGGTGGGTGGATCATCTGAGCTCAGGAGTTCGAGACCAGCCTAACATGGTGAAACCCCATATCTAATAAAAATATAAAAATTTGCCAGGTGTGTGGCAGGCGCCTATAGTCCCAGCTACTTGGGAGGCTGAGGCAGAAGAATTGCTTGAATCTGGGAGGCAGAAGTTGCAGTGAGCTGAGATCAAATCCAGGAGGCAGAGGTTGCAGTGAGCTGAGATCGTGCCATTGCACTCCAGCCTGGGCAACAGAGTAACACTCTGTCTGAAAAATAAATAAATAGACAAACAAAATAAAATAAAATGAAAAAACAGGAGTTGGTTAATGGGTACAAACATTCTGTTACAAGGAATAAAATCTCGTGTTCAGTAGCACTGTAGAGTATCTAGAGTTAACAATTATTTATTGTATATTTTGAAATGGCTAGAAGGGAGAAGATCTGGAATGTTCCCAACACAGAGAAATGATAAATATTTGAGGTGATGGATATTCCAATTATCCAGATTTCATCATTACACTTTGTATGCGTGTATCAAGAAAAAAAAGCAATTAAAAAAAGAAATTGGTATTTCAGATCAAAGCCAAGTGTGGCCCTAGCTGCACCCCAGTACCCTCAGCTGCTCATTTAGAGCAGCCTGCTATCAGGGTCCTACCTTACCAGGGGGTGTGGGTGCACTTGAACTGATTTTATGTGGCAGGACAGGAGTGCTAAGTATTATTACGGTAATATGAAGAGAACCACCATTAGCATTTGTAAGCCCTAGGGATACTTGAAAATCAGAAACTCACAGAGGTGCTGGGAATGGCTGCCTGAGAGCTGGGAAACTTAGTTACTTATGCACCATCACCAAGCTGCCAGCCCTGAACTCATCGTGGTGCAGAGAAATTTGGATTGCATCAGCCCAAAAGGGGGCTGGGAATCTAGAAGGAGTGGTCATTTTTTAAAAAGTCTTTTTCTATGTGTTTATTTAGTGAACAAATATGACTGTCAGAATTTGCTCCTGGCAGAGGGGGAAGGTAACCCCTCGTGCAGCCAGCCTCCAGGGAGGGAGGAATGAGCCTGAAGGTGGGGCTATTGGGGAGCTGGCGAGAAGCTGAAAGGGTCATGGGGCAGAAGGACAGAAAAGTATTTTGTGGAATGAATGAATAAGTGAATGAAAAAGCCAGCAGTTAGATGGTCTAAATAGACCTGGGGTAGGTCCAGGGGAGTCAGGGACAGAAAAGCCCATGGCAAATCACTGGATGGGAGGGTATGCAGCAGCAGAGGTACAGCATGCATGGTGGAAGTCCCGGGTGTAGACACGCGGGTTATTCACAAGAATCCAGCTGTACGAGAAGGCAGGGAGAACAGGGCAAGGGCAGGCTCTGGGAAATAAGCTGGCCCAAGTAGCTTTTCTCTTTTTGTTCTTTTCTTTTTTCCGACATGGAGTTTTTCTCTTGCTGCCCAGGCTGGAGTGCAATGGCGCGATCCCAACTCACCACAACTCCGCCTCCCTGGATCAAGTGATTCTTCTGCCTCAGCCTCCGGAGTAGCTGGGATTACAGGCATGCGCCACCACACTCTGCTAATTTTGTATTTTTTTAGTAGACACGGGGTTTCTCCATGTTGATCAGGCTGGTCTCGAACTCCCAACCTCAGGCCACCCACCTGCCTTGGCCTCCTCCTACAGTGCTGGGATTACAGGCGTAAGCCACCACGCCCCAGCCCCAAGTAGCTTTTCTAAGCAACAATGCCAAATCCCACCCAGTCCCATGAACCTCCCGCTCTGTAGGCTGGTCTTCCCTGCTTTTCTGGCAGCAGATTTTTGGACTTACTCTTTCATTTCCATTCCAGTTCCATGTCTTATAAGTAATTTCTCATTTAATCCTTATGTCAACAACTTGATTGTTGGTACTGGCCAGGCTTTCAGATGAGAAACCTAGGCTCAGAGAGGTTAAGTACCTTGCCCAAAGTCACATGGCTAGTAAATATGAGAGCTAGGATTCACTCATTATTAAGAACCTTCATCCAAATGACCTCCCAGTCCTTCCCAGCTCGGAGGTGCTATGGGTCTATGGAATACCTTGGTGAAAGGGAAAGAACACAGCCTTCCAAATCAGACAGACCTGGTTTAAAGTTGAACATACCTGGTCTGAAATCAGACGTACCTGGTCTGACTTCAAAGCCTGTGTTCTTTCTTTTTCACCAAGGCATTCCATAGACCCACAGAACCTCTGAGTTAGGAGGGATAGGGAGGTCATTTAGATGAATCTTCTAAATAATGAGTGATTCAATTTTCCAGCATTCTTCATAAGCCAAAAGCTGGAATACTTTTGCTGTGTTCTTGCTTAGGCAAGTGGCAAACGCGCATAAAAAAAGAGGAAGAGAGGGAAGGGAGAAGGAAAGGAATGGAGAAAGGGAGAGAGGGAGAGAACAACAGTTCAGCTGCAATGAACGTATTTTGAATTTTTTGATGGGACAATCTGGAAAGAGCTATTTTAGTTCCAGCATGCCTGAACATCTTGCCATGTATGTTTAGCTTTTTTTTTCCCTTTGTCCTGGTCTTTTTACCTTAACTTGAGATGTGCTCTTTTCTTCCCAGGCAAGACTCTGACTCCTCATGATAACGGTTCTCATTTGCTTCCTAGTAATAATGCTCCTCCATCACGTCTCCTGGTGTGACCCAAGGTCAGGATCAGCCCAGGGGAGCACCCACCTGGCCCGCTCAGGCTCCTGAGCATGACTAAACCAGAAAGAAGGTAGAAGACGGGCTACAGGCACCTCCCCAGCTGATTTAGGGAGGAGTAGGACCTTTCCAGAATCCAGTACCTTAGGGAAACAAATCCAATAGCATGGAGTTGAAATCGGTTGCAGTTAGGTGAATTGGTGATGTCATGCGGTGTGTGAAACAGCCCTGCCCACCTTGAGTAGCAGCAACACTGTCTAAGTCAAGCTTGTTCAACCCAAGGCTCAATGCAAATTTGTCAACTTTCTTAAAACATCGTGAGTTTTTTTTGCAATTTTTTTTTCTTTAGCTCATCAGCTGTTGTTAGTATTAGCGTATTTTATGTGTGGCCCAAGACAATTCTTGTTCCAGTGTGGCACAGGAAAGCCAAAAGATGAGACACCCCTAATCTAAATCTTCAAGTTTGCAGATGTGAGGGATTTTGTCGTGTTTATCTCGAGGCCTCTCTGGAGTTCCAGGTCAGTGGGGAGGAAGCCTGTGGTGGGCAGGAGGGCAGGAGGGGGGCGCTGGGGGGGTGGGGGTGGGGTGGCTGGGATAGGGCTGCACCTCCTTGTGCCTGGAAATATGTGAAGCAGCACCAGGCTCTAGGAGCACAAGAAGGCATGCTTCCTGCCCTCTGGCGGCTTAGCATCTAGGCCAAAGATCAATTAGAAGACAGTTAAGGACTAAAATGTAAGAGAAATCAATTCTAAGGGTAATAGGAGCTTACAAACGGCAAAGACCTGTGTGGCTGCGGATTGGAAAGATTTGAGTAAGGATTTGGGTGTAGTGGAAGGAAGGACATCAGGGCAGGGCTGAGGAAGTACAGGAGGCAGAAAGACGGAAAGTCCCCATTAGGATGCCTTGAACAAAAATAGAAAATAGCCTGTAATCCTAGCACTTTGGGAGGCCGAGGTGGGTGGATCACCTGAGGTCAGGAGTTCAAGACCCACCTGGCTAATATGGTGAAACCCTGTCTCTACAAAAATACAAAAACTAGCCAGGCATGATGGTGGCTGCCTGTAATTCCAGCTACTTAGGAGGCTGAGGCAGAAGAATCACTTGAACCTGGAAGGCAGAGGTTGCAGTGAGCTGAGATTGTGCCGTTGCACTCCAGCCTGGCAACAGAGAAAGACTCTATCCAAAAAAATAATAATAATAAAATAGAAAATAACGACACTTTACAGGTGTCACGGTTCTCCAAAGTAATTTTTACATATTGTCTCATGTGATTTTCACAACGTGTTTGGGAATATACAACCCTGCTCCCTGGGCACAGCTGGTTGGGCTGAGGGTGGGGCATCTAACCCCAAGTGGACCATTACGTCTCTTCCATTGGAGTTTCGGATTTGCAAGCTGAAGGAAGTTCAAATTATTATTTTAAGAGAATTTTTTAGCTGGGCATGGTGGCTCACACCTACAATCCCAGATCTTTGGGAGGCTAAGGTGGGCGGATCACCTGAGGTCAGGAGTTTGAGACCAACCTGACAAACGTGCAGAAATCCCATCTCTACTAAAAACACAAAATTAGCCAGTTGTGGTGGCGCATGCCTCTGATCCCAGCTACTCAGAAGGCTGAGGTAGGAAAATCGCTTGAACCCGGGAAGTGGGGGTTGTGGTGAGCAGAGATCACGCCATTGAACTCCAACCTGGGCAACAAGATCGAAACTCCGCATCAGAAATTTTTTTTTTTTAAATTTCCATAGGTTTTTGGGAAACAGGTGGTATTTGGTTACACAAGTAAGTTCTTTAGTGGTGATTTGTGAGATTTTGGTGCACCCATCACCCAAGCAGTATATATTGAAGAGAGAGGTTCAAATTAGTTTCTTCCAGGTTGCTAAAGCTGCAGTAGGCAAAGTTTGGAAGAATGGAAAGGTAGAGATGTGACATGGTAAAAGCCCCATAAAACTGCATACCTCAACCATACCTCGGCTTTCTGTTGAAACTGCTCTCTATAACCCAAATGTGACAGGCAAGCAGTCCAAACCCACGCCATCTTGGCCCCTGCGACTTGTAATTTCCATCCTACCCAGAAAATGTGTAAACAAATGCTTATCTTGACTTTTGTGAACCGCTTAAGTAACAATCAGAATGTCAAAAGTCCCCTGGCCCTCGGAATGTCTGGAGCCCCTCACCCTCATCTTCGCCCAGGAGGTGATTTACAGAATCTACTAGCCCTTGGAATGTCTCAAGCCCCTCACCCCCACCTCCGCCCCTCACCCTCACTCTCGAGGTGGTTGTATGGGTATAAAAGGTCTTGACACCCTCCTTTCGGGGCCATGGGTTGGAGAAACGCAAGTCCTCCGTGGCAGCCGGCAATAAAAACCTTGCAATTTGGTATAATTTTGGGGTTAACTTTCTATGCTTGCTCCATTATAACAGAGGCACCTGGTCTAATGGAAGGAAGAGAGGCGAATGGAGGAAGAGGCTTGTGCTCAGATATTCAGAGGGAGGCAGGAATAAAAAATGAAGAGCTGCCAATGTTAGAATCTAGGGCCAAGTTGGATTGAGACATCCCACAATTCTTATACTGAAGTCCCATTTTCACTGAGTCATGTTGAGTTTCTCCTTTCAACAAAAACATTCCTAATATACACACCTTGTCTCATTTCATTCTTGCAACAGTCTTTCTGACAAGATTCGTTTCATCATTTCCCCTTTATGGGCCACTGAAGGTTTAAAGAAATAAATGAGACTCGGTGAGAAATGTGCTCCAAATCGTCATCAACTGGTATGTGAGTGAACCTTGATTCGAATGCAGATCTGATTTCAAAGCCCGGGATCTTCAACTCCTCCCCCATAGCACCGTCTTCATTTCCTAGGAGTGCCAGGCACTACGCACTACAAACTGGGTGGATTGAAACAACCCGAGTTTATTGTCTCAGGGTTCTGGAGACTAGAAGTCTGAGATGGAAATGTCGGCAGGACCACGCTGCCTCTGAAATCTGCAGGGGAGAGTCCTTCCGTGCCTCGTTTAGCCTCTGGTGACGCCAATAATCCTTGGTGCTCCTCGGCTGCCCCCTCCTGTGTCTGTGTCTTGGCATCCCTCCTCCTTTAGTAAGTGCACCGGTCATATTGAATGAAGGGCCCTCTCTACTCCAGCATACCTCATCTTAACGTGGCTACATCTGCAAACACCCTATTTCCAAATGAGGTCACGTTGTCAGGTACTGAGATTAGAACTTCAGTATTCCTTCTTGGGGACACAATGCAACCAATCACGTGGTTCCAGAGTATGAAATCTAACTGAAAAAAGAACGGTGGCCAGAAGATGCAGCGATTTACCCAGGTGGCTGAGCCTTGGTCAGCCCATGCTCAGAGCTAGCGTGCTCTCTCTCTCTCTCTCTCTCTCTCACTGTCTCTTTCTCTCTCCCTTCTCTGTCCTTTTCCATGTTATGGCTGGGATAGTGTTGTGATAGGAAAACATCTTCAGCCCCCCTCCAAATCACTAAGGAAAACTCAAGCCCAGAACTGGCTTAGGGCAAACCTGCCTCCCCTCCTATTCACCGTCACTCCTCTGCTCACTGAGACAGATGCATGTCGGATTTGCCTCCTTTGGAAAGGCTAATCAGAAATGCAAAAGAATGTATCACCTATCTGTGACCTGGAAGCTCCCTCCTGCTTTGAGTCTTCTGCATTTGCTTCAAGTTGTCCCACCTTTCCAGACTGAACCAGTGTACTTCTTATATATATTGACTGATGTCTCATGTCTCCCTAAATGTGTAAAACCAAGCTGTGCCCTGACCACCTTGGGCACATGTTGTCAGGACTTCCTGAGGCTCTGTCATGGACATGTCCTAAACCTTGGCAAAATAAACTTTCTAAATTAACTGAGACCTATCTCAAATTTTCGGGGTTCACAGTGTATTAGTCTGTTCTCATTCTGCTAATAAAAACATATCCAAGACTGGGTAATTTAAAAAGGAAAGAGATTTAGTGGACTCACAGTTCTACATGGCTGAGGAGGTCTCACAATCATGGCAGAAGGCAAAGGAGGAGCAGTCACACCTTACATGGCGGCAGGCAAGAGAAAGCTTGTTTAGGGGAACTCCCATTTACAGAACCATCAGATCTCATGAGACTTATTCACTATCTCAATGAATAGCACAGGAAAGACCTCCCCCCATAATTCAATTACCTCCCACTGGGTCCCTCCCACAACACATGAGAATTATGGGAGCTACAATTCAAGATGAGATTTGGGTGGGGACACAGCCAACCCATATCAGATAGGCATAGGAGAAAAAGATATCTTATAGGCATAGGAGAAAGGTCACAGAAAATAATATAAATTTGAGATGGGTTGACAAAAAGCAGATATCTAAATATTTGATGAGCTTGCTAAAACGGAGCGTAAAGAAACTAGAAGGTCAATGGGAGCAAGGGGTGAGGAAAAAAGAGGAGTTAGCTATCAAAACACAGCAGTTGGTTTATTCAGTTGTTCATTCATCCCATGATTAAATGGGCACAGTGGAGTGCGTTCATCTAGTAAATTTTCAATGGGTGGTGGACATTATAAATGTGCATTTTTGTGTTTAAATGTGTGGTTGACATTTTTTTTTCTCCTGTCCTCTGTTATATGTCTTTGGATAATTCCAAAAGGTGATTTGGCTTTATAGTCTTTCAAGAACTAAGATTTTTGGCCTGAAACTTAGTCTTGGCCATCAGTAGTAAATTAAAACCAACATCCCTCAGGAAGTACTAGAATTAGCTAAGCAAGGGAAGGGAAAAATGGACAAGGTCTGTGACTCTGTGACTAATTATAATACAGATAATATGACAATTTAGTTCATCTCTGGAAACTCCTAACAGTTACCTCCAAAAGACCCTTCATATTTTCATAGACAGCCTTTGGTTAAGTGTCGATCACCTTCAAGATCTCCATGGTCACTTTATTCTCCAGGAAACAACACAACAAGCAGCCAATGGCGGAGGGAAGTCCATGAGAACATGAAATATTAAACCCTCTGGGCTTAAGAAACTTATGGTGTTTTAGGAGATATAATCTAGGAGCCTCCAGAATAAGTGGGGAGTATTATCAAATCCTGGATTAAGCACCAGGTGCTTAAAATAAAACATCTTTCCTGTTCCCAAATTTTCCTCCCTTTTCCTTTCTGACCCTAATAGCATCATTTTTCAATCTCCTCCCTCTGGGCCCAGGGCTGCATTACCCACTTCCTAGAGCCCAGACCCTCTAACTTTTGGAGGCATGCGCACCCCTCGACATGATATCAGGCGTGTTCACACGTACCCACCTCCGACATGGACAGATAGCTGTTAAGAGCTGAGTTCCAGCATGGTTAGTAGATTAGCACACTACTCTTTCCGATTTTTGACTAGATACCTATTAATTTATTTTCTTTGTATATGTTAAAGTCAATAAAGCACTCTCTTGAAAAAGCTAATACATTGGAATTCCTTAGTTTGGACTTCACCCTCTGACCTACCTGTCCTGGCTGACCTCTCACTACAGACAGGGCACATGTGTAGATAAGTGAGTCTCTCTCTGAATATCAAATATGTTTAGAGAAGAGGCAATTATGAATTAATCAAGGACTTATTATCCAGTTTGAACTGGGACCAGGCTCTCAATTTTCTCCTTTATTCCTTTCTCCCAGCCTTGTGGATGTTGGGGCCACCATTGCCAGCCAGCAAGAGAAGAAAGTGATTACTTTTTAAAATAGCAGTTCAAACACAAATTCTTTTTTTTTTTTTTTTTATGAGTTGGAGTCTCATTCTGTCATCCAGGCTGGAGTGTAGTAGCATGATCTTGACTCACTGCAGTCTATGCTTTCTGGGTTCAAGTGATTCTCCTACCTCAGTCTCCTGAGGAGCTGGGATTGCAGGGATGTGCCACATCACCTGGCTAATTTTTTTTTTTTTTTTTGTATTTTTGGTAGAGACGGGGTTTTACCATGTTGCCCAGGCTGGTCTCAAACTCTTGACGTCGAGTGATCACCTGCCTCGGCCTCCCAAAGTGCTGAGATTATAGGCATGAGCCACCAAACATAAAGTCTTGCAAGATCTTCTAATAGTCACTGTACCCAGATCCTTCCTAATTCCCCTAATTCCATTAATTAAACTGTATTATCTCAAGCTAATCATATACAGGATCTTAATGATTTAAAACAAAACAAAACACTCTCTACCTGGCAGTGTCATTTGAAGGACATTTGATCCTCTATCCTCGTGTGTGTGTGTGTGTGTGTGTGTGTGTGTCTGTGTATGTGAGACAGAGAGAGAGAGAGAGATGTCATCTAATATATCCTCTGCATGTAAATGAACCATCTTTGGGGTGTGCACAAATAAGTTAGCCCAGTGACCTGCTTCGCAAGAATGCATTGAGGAGTTACTAGTTAGAGGATATAAGGTACTACAGAAACCTAAATTGTTTCTGAAAATGCTAAACAACAAGACATTTCTCAAAAGGGCCTCTGTCCCTTCAGTATTTTACAGGAATTCCAACTCTAGCAGCTTTACACAGGCATTATCACTTAATTACCAAGAAAAATCTCACTAGCAACTTCCATAACTTCATTTGCAAATGAATATGCACACCTCCTAAATCATTCCCTCCATTTCTCTCTCTCTCCCCAAGTTATTCCTTGAATAGCTCGGAGAGACTCCACAGCAGCTGGGATTTGTAGAGGTCCCATTTCCAGGTGTCCTTCTAGGCCAGCATGCACCCTGGGACATGTCAATACCAAGTCGATGGGATTGTACCTGGTTCCCCCTTAAACCCATTCATCCCTCCTGGCACTGGTGGAGGTCAACACATGGCAGAAACCTGGCTCCATTTGCTTGAAAGATTCACAAACCATAGTGAACTTCTTAGTGACCCAAGGCCAAGTTTCCGGTATGTCATGAAAACTGAAACCTAGTTTTGGGTTTCCTTACCAAATTCACACAGAGCCAGTCATGACGAAAGATGTGTGAGGTAGCAAGGACGAGCAGCACCAGGGCACAGCTGAGACACTCAGCACTTGGTTCTATTTCTAGCACCGCCACCTCTTTGCTATGTGGCCCGAGGCTGGCCACCTGCTCTTACTCAGTCACCTTTGCCCAGTACTGGGGGAGAAGGGAGCTTTTGATCTGATCTTTCCAGGACCTGAGGGGGTGTGTGCTGACACAGTAGCATTCCTTTGACTCTCTTTGAGTTCCAGTGCACACATCTCCAGGATATCACAGACATCCCATTCATACCAACACGTGCCTTCTTTTCCCAGTCATTTTTCTTCCACTATTCCCCCTTGAGCTGGGCTAAGAGAACAACGGTCTGGACTCATTCCTTAGGTGCATCATTGGTCCTCTCACAGACTTAAATATATACATCTGTCCCACTCTTAGAGAAAATAGAAACACCTATTACATGTATTTTAGGCTCTCTATCTGAATTCTGAAGTCTTGCTCTGACTTCTTTTCAGGATTCTGCTTTTGATTTCAGGCACATTCACACTTGTTTAGCTTTCAACTTACAGAGAATGCTGGAAAAGGGATTCATGCATTATTTAGAGCATTCATCTAAATGCCCTCCCAGGTCCCTTCTAACTCCATGAGGTCCCATGAGTCTGTGAAATGCATGGGCAAAGGAAAAGGAACTGAGGCTTTGAAGTCAGATCTACCTGGTTCCAACTTCTAGTTCTCAAGTTTACTAGTTGTGTGATTTGGGGTGAGCTGTTTAGCCTCACAAGGTCTTAGGGTCCTCATCTGAAAACCTGGGCCAGTGCCAACTACCAAGCCATAGCTGTGAGGATTAAATGAGGCATTACTTACATAAAAACATGGAACAGGCTGGGCGCAGTGGCTCACGCCTGTAATCCCAGCACTTTGGGAGTCCGAGGCAGGCGGATCACAAGGTCAGGAGTTTGAGACCATACTGGTCAACATGGTGAAATCCTGTCTCTACTAAAAAAACAAAAATTAGCCAGGCATGGTGGTGGGAGCCTGTAAGCCCAGCTACTTGGGAGGCTGAGGCAGGAGAATTGCTTGACCCCAGGAGGCAGAGGTTGCAGTGAGCTGAGACCTCGCCATTGCACGCCAGTCTGGGTGACAGAGCAAGACTCTGTCTTAAATAAAATAAAATAAAAAATAAATAACACGGAACAGAGTACGAGGCATATAGTAGGTGCCAAGGTAAATATTAGATTCTGCTCTTTATTAATGATGCAAGTTTCTGACAGGACCAATATGTAGGCTATTGTATATTTGAATATTGCTTCTGTCTTAACTTCCAGGGTTTTATTTCAAAAAGGGAAATAAGGAAATAAACAGTAACTGTCAGAGGCCCTTCGGAAAGCATCACCCATCCATTGAAATGTACTTTCCATTCAAAAACTAATTTATTAATTATTCATTGCTTTTGGAACTGAAAATGAGAACAGAGCTTAAGACCCAGAGCAGAGCTTAAGACCCAGAGTTGGCTAAGAACAGTGTTCCAACTGTTTGATTTCTGTCATTTCCTGATATCTACGCAGTACATCCCAAATCTGAGATTTGCAGTTTGGGGAGTCCAGTAAACTTTAGGCCCGACGATCAGTCAGGTTTAGCCGGGTTTAGCCTATGCCTGGAATGACTGTTCTCTTTACTTTCATTTCCACTCGCGGCACTGCATTTCTGGGGGATTATTTCACTGCATGGGTGGTCCGAGTCGCTTGGCCTTCAGCCTTATGGCTCATTCCATTGCTCTGGGCAAGCCGTAACCACCCGAACACGCAAGTCTTTCATGCCCCAGTGCCATGAGTAACACCATTAACTCTTCAGGGCTGAGTCTGGGATTACGTAAAAATCTTGCTGCCCCCTGTGTTTGCAGTTAGAACACCAGAGTAACAGGGCGTTTGCAGGGCTTGTTTTCACGCCAGAAATGCGGTTGCCGTAATAAACAATCCTTGAGATGTTTTTTACCTAACGATTGTACTTCACCGGGATTGTAGGTTACAAAATGGAAGCTCAGTGCTTTCGGCTTCGAGTTCCAGTAGAACAAACGTGCAAGAGATTCCTCGGCTTGGAAACTCTTCAGACCGGGAAGGGCTACCGATGTGTCCCCAGGAGGGAAAGGGCAGGAGGAGCACAGCTGTGCAGGGGGGTGTTTCACATGCTTCTCTAAAGATGAGCTTCCTGAAGTGTACAAAGGCTGGGGAGACGCAGGAACACATTTCCCAAGGCCTGGGGCCACTGCGGGGACAAACGCAAGGCAGGCGCATGTGCTTTGCGGGTTCCGTGCGCCATCTGGTGGCTTTGGGCTGACACTGGGCGCACCATCCGGGCTTTTACCCCATTGACGGAGACTGCACAGAAGGAAACCATTGTGGGCGTTTAAGTTCTGTTGGAAGTGATCACCAGGACCCCCAAAGGAAGACACCAAGGGCCAGATGTTCCGAATTCCATTCCTTATTCTACAAGTGGATACTCAAAGCCTCAGGTTCCCCTTTGAGGAGGAGACACTGACTGATCCTTCAGGACCAGCCTTCCTATGACACAGCACTGGGCTCTGATCAGTCTGGCCCCTCTGTGTCTGCTTTCCACGTCACGATCCCACATGTTGGGCCACAGGCGTCTTCCCCTTGCCCCTACCTGCAACGCGTGTATATTCCTTTCCAGCCTTCTGAATCCCATGGTTCTCAAGGGTGAGTCCACAGGCATCTTTATATCCTTAGAATATTTGCTCATATTTTGTTCAAGCTAGTGTTTCCAAAGTGTGTTCCAAGAATGGTGGTTTTATTAATTAGAATTGTATCTCTTTTTGAAAAGACATTCAGGCCAGGTGCAATGGCTCACACCTGTAATCCCAGCACTTTGGGAGGTCGAGGAGGGTGGATCACGAGGTCAGGAGATCAAGACCATCCTGGCTAACAAGGTGAAACCCCATCTCTACTAAAAATACAAATAATCAAAATAAAAGGTTAAAATTAGCCAGGCGTGGTGGCACGTGTCTGTAGTCTCAGCTACTGGGGAGGCTGAGGCAGGAGAATCGCTTGAACCCGAGAGGTGGAGGTTGCCATGAGCCGAGATCACGCCACTACATGGCATTCAAAGTTTGGGAAAGTCGGGGTTATACCAAGGTAATGATTGCAGGATATCTCAGGAGCATTACACATGCTGAGAATGTAGTGGATTTCTAAGAAGGAACTACAGTTTGCTATAGTTTCTAAACTTATTTGGCATGAAAACCTTCCTCCTGTCTCCACCTTTGAAGAGCATATTGCAAATACTGCATTTAATAATACAATTTTAAGGAAAAATTGTGCCCTGTTCACTTGACCCATGATTATGTAGCTATCTTTTTAAAACTGGAAGACATCTGTATTAGTTTGCTGGGGCTATCATATTGCCTCACAGTTGTGGAGGCTGAAGCTCCAAGACCAACGTGTTGGCAGGGTTGGTTTCTTCTGAGGTTCTGAGGTTCTTCTCCTTGGCCTATAGATGGTCATCTTCTCTCTGTGCCACCACATGGTCTTCCCCCTGTGTCTATATGTGTCCTAGTTGCCTTCTCTTTTTCTTCATTATTTCTTCCTCTTCTTATTTTTCTTCTTCTGCACCCAGTCCTATCTCTTTTTATAAGGACATCAGACATACTGGGTTAGGACCCACCAACATGACCTCATTTTACCTTAATCACCCTTTTAATGTCCCTATGTCAAATTACAGTTACATTCAGAGGTGCTGGGGGTTAAGACTTTAACAAAGGAATTTTGGGGAGCCGCAGTCCAGCCCATAGCAACATCTTATTGTTGTATCTGTAGAGTCAAATGTATGCTTCAATGGAAAATTATGCATTGTTTAGAGCAGGGTTGGCAAACTCCAGCCAGTGAGCCAGATCCAGCCAGCCACCTGTGTTTATAAATAAAGTTTACTGGCACACAGCCACATTCATCCTTCACATATAGGCTGTGATTACTTGCATGTTCAATAGCAGTTGAGTATCTGTACAAAAATCATATGGCTTGCAAAACGGAAAACATTTACTATCTGGCTCTTTAGAGGGAAAGGTCTAGAACCCATCCACCCTTTGGGGTTATCTAATTTTGGTCCTATAGGGGCTCTACACCTTTCACAGCCTTTGAGCTATTTTACAACTCAATAAGTTGTAGATAATGGATAGCAATGCAAAATAATCCTTGCCCATAGACAAGAAGCATCCAGTTTTGCCTCAGTTTGCTTATTCCTTTCAGTATCCTTATCAATCAATCTGTCTCTTCTTTGGGTTCTCTTTTGAACTGGTTGTAGCATCTTATAGTTCCCTCATTAATAATGAATTGAATAAATCTTTAACTTTTTTTAGTATCTGAGGAGTCATAATTTTACCTTTTTTTGAAAAGTATCCTTTAAAATACCAATGTTAGGTTTATTGAGTGTGATAATGGCATTGAGATGATAAAAGACAGTGTTTTTGCTCTTAAGAGTACACACTGAAGCACTTAGGGTGAAGTATCACAATGCTTACAATCTGCTTTCAAATGGTTCGGCATATATGAATACAAACGTGTGTGTGTCTGCACATACCCACATATACATCACATACATGGAGGAAAGAGGGAGAAAGAGAAAGAAAATTAGTAAAATATAAACAACTAGTGAATCTAGGTGAAATATGGCGCCTTTGAGTGGTGTACTATTCGTTGAACGTTTCCATATGTTTGACAATTTTCAAAATAAAAAACTGAACAAAGGGGATAAATTCATGTCACATTCCTAAGTGTGTTGTCAGCTTCATGTCCTATTCTTCTGGACGTTCTTCCACTACTTCAGAGATTAGCCGATTATAGATGTTTGTTAGTAGTCTGACTTTTTGCAGTGGGTACTGGAAATAAGAATAAGTAAATGATTGGGAGGCCGAGGCAGGCTGATAGCTTGAGTCCAGGAGTTTGAGACCAGCCTGGGCAACATGGGGAAACCTCATGTTTATAAAAAATAAAAAAATTAGCTGGGGATGGTGGCACATGCCTGTAGTCCCAGCTACTAGGGAGGCTGAGGTAGGTGGATCACTTGAGCCCAGGAGATCAAGGCTGCAGTGAGCTGTGATCATGCCACTGCACTCCAGCATGGAGCATTAAAGTTTCTACTATCACATGGTTCAGTTTCTTCTAGAATTCTTAATAGTACCAAGCAAATAAGATGTTAAATTAAAAAAGAAATTTAAGCTAGTTATGTCCTATTCAGAAAGAATACTCTTAAAAAAAAAAAAAAGAATCTTCTGGCCAGGCACGGTGGCTCATGCCTGTAATCCCAGCACTTTGGGAGAGTGAGGCTGGCAGATCACCCAAGGCAAGGTGTTCAAGATCAACCTGGCCAAGATGGTGAAACCCTCTCTCAACTAAAAATACAAAAATTAGCCAGGCATGGTAGTAGATGCCTGTAGTCCCAGCCATTCGGGAGGCTGAGGCAGGAGAATTGCTGGAACCGCGGAGGTGGAGGTTGCAGTGAGCTGAGATCACGCCACTACACAGCCTGGGTGACAGAGTGAGACTTCATCTCACCAAAAAAAAAAAAAATGAAAGAAAAGAGAAAGAAAGAAAAAAAGAGAGAAAGGAAGGAAGAAAGAAAGAAAGGAAGGAAGGAGAGAGAGAGGGAGGGAGGGAGAAAGAAAGAATAAAAGAGAGGGAGGGAAAGAAAGAAAGAAAGATAGGTCTTTCAGGACAAACCCTGAATCTGAGGACCTCTTACACGGTGCTCATGTTCAAGTTTAAGTCTTTATTTATTTTTGTGAGCCGGGGTCTTGCCCTGTTGCCCAGGCTGGAGTGCAATGGCACAATATCTTGGCTCACTGCAACCTCCACCTTCTGGGTTCAAGCGATTCTCCTGCCTCAGCATTTTAAGTAGCTGGGATTACAGGCACCCACCACCATGACTGGCTAATTTGTTGTATCTTTAGTAGAGACAGGGTTTCACCATGTTGGTCAGGCTGGTCTCAAACCTCCGATCTTGTGATCTGCCCACCTCGGCCTCCCAAAGTGCTGGGACTACAGGCGTGAGCCACGGTGCTCGGCCAGAAGGCATTACTTTTTGTAGTGTGTTTGGGGTGGGGTGGAGGTTAAAGTTTGTGTCCCTCAACGACTGTATAGTTTTGCACATCCTGCCCACCCCACCCCAGCTTGACATCATGGTCTTAATACAGTTAGAGACCCCATTCATTGCAATTTGACTGTGGCTTGAGCTGGAACTGTAAGAATCAGAGCTCGTAGCATACTTAGAGGTATCAATAGTGCGGTAACAATGAGGAAAGAAAGTTAAATTCTCAAACATTGTGTCATTTAGCATAAAGGTTTAAGATTGAAATTTTCTGCCTGAGGGAAGCAGAAAAAAATGAGTTTGTACAGAATGCTTCCTGTTTCTGAATTTAAAAGGCACACTAAAAATAGCTAAAGGGACTGAGTCGCCTAGAGGCTTCTTGGGTTGCCCAGCGGGAGTTCCTGCTCAGAGAAGCTATCCTTCAAAGCCGCTGCTGCCCACGGCCCTAAGAGTTGATAATACAGAGCTCTCCTGGGCAGATTGCATTTGGTCACAAGGAAGCAGGAGCTGAAGCAGATGGAGATGTTTCTTAATGGAAGGATCCCCTAGGGGAAGAAACGTTCTACCTCTGACAGAGGCTGACAGTCCAGAAGGTAGAGGCACATTGTGGGCTCAGAGACCAGACCTTCCTGAAATCAGGGTCAACCAATCACAAATGGGCATTAAACTCAAAGAAAGAATCCTTTCTTTCTGTGGCCACTGATACTGTGTCATTTAAAACCCTGATTTTTTCTTATCTGTGCTATTGCCATACCCCCCTTTCTAGGCCCTCTGTCTTCAGTTTTCCCCCGTCTCCAATTCACCCTGCATATGGGCTCTGGTGGGATTTTTCTGTGGCCTAATTTAGTTCAGGTGGTTCTCTCTCTGTTTCACTTAATTTTTAACGGATCAGACTAACCAACTAACCAACTGATTTACCAAGCAAGCAAGCAAACAAAAACCCTCCAGTGTTTCTTCATCTTATGTTGTCTTGATTTAAACATCTTTCCCAGACCTGTTAACTAGTTCTGTCTTTTTAATCACATGAGTTACCACTTATTTATTTACTCCACCGAAAGCTGCAGAGAGAAAGGTGGGAGGCATTTTCCTGTCTCTTTGGGGTGTCAGAGGCTGTCATATTTAGGTTTCTAAACCCCCATGGTGTTTAGTATAGTGTTATCCCAGAATCAGGATTCAAGAAAAAGCCTTTGAGTGTGTATTTACAGAATAATTGAAAGCAGAGCCTTGGCTATCTGTACACCTGTGTGCACAGCAGCGTCATTCACAATAGTCAAACGGTGGAAGCAATTCAAAGCTAGGATTTCCCAGCCTCCAGAACTGTGGGAAATAAATTTCTGTTATTTATAAGTGACTTAGTCTATGATATTGTCTTCTAGCAGCCAAACAGACAAAGATAAACGAGACTGTAAGCTCCCTGGGAGGGCAGAGATAGTAACTGCACCAAGACAATGCCTGGCAAATCATAGGCATGCAAATATCTCTTGGACCCCACATTGTTCTTACTGATCTTAACTCTTTTTTCCATCTTCAGGGGTATGACAAGTGCTAAGAACCTAGGCAAAGTAAATTCATTCGAGTATAGCCACTGGATGGTCCCTGGTGCAAAAAAGGGGACAAAGTCATTAGCAGCAACAAGCTCTTCGAGCAACCACCACTGGCCAGGTGCGATGGCTCACTCCTGTAATCCCTGCACTTTGGGAGGCCGAGGCAGGTGGATCACCTGAGGTCGGGAGTTCGAGACCAGCCTGACCAACATGGAGAAACCCTGTCTCTACTAAAAATACAAAATTAGCCAGGCATGGTGGCACACGCCTGTAATCTCAGCTACTCAGGAGACTGAGGCAGGAAAATCACTTAAACCTGGGAAGCAGAGGCTGCAGTGACCCAAGATCACACCATTGTACTCCAGCCTGGGCAACAAGAACAAAACTCCATCTCAAAAAGAAAAAAAAAACCCTCCACCATAGTGTCCGACTGGTGGGCATCAGTGTTTATAGAGAACTGTGTTCACATGCTAAACTGCATAGCCCTGCTCATTCACAGACATTAATATTTTCCATGATGTCTTCTCTAGCTATGAAAAGAAATTGCCCAAATGCTAGATTTGGTGATAGTGTACTGATACCTAGATTTTCAAACTGAATGCAAATAAGATCAAGGACAATTTCTTTTACTTCCTTTACAGCTAAATCCAGCACTTTGCTCCTCCTTAGCAAAAGGAATTGGGTGGGGACAGTGGGGCAGTATATTTTGCAATAACTTACTATTGTCATTCTCTGTTTCTTTGTCTTTTAACACTTTTGCTTACACAGCCCCCTCCCTCACTCCACCTACTCCCAAAATCTTCTTGGTCTAGTATCAGGCCTGCTGCTGCTAAAGTGCTCAGGCTTTTTATGTTCTTATCTGCTGCTGTATAAGGGGTGGGATGCTTTGTATTTCTCTCGCTGTCTGTCTCTCTCTCTTTCTCTCTCTCTCTCTCTCTCTCTTTCTGTGTGTGTGTGTTTAAAGGAGGTGGGAAGAGGTCTTCAATATTGAGGATGAAGGAGAGAAACAGGAAGAGGTCTAGTCTCTGGGTAAAGTATCTAAAAAACAATTCATCCTTTCACACTGAAAAAACCTACCTCCTGCTGTAATATCTCCTTCATGGCCTTATGCTACAGAGCTGGCTCTCTCCTTCCCATGCCTGGCTCACATGACAAGCTCCCTTCTTTTCCTGTAGTACAGCGAAAGGGGGAGGGAGATAAACCTGCCCTGTCACAGGGGCTTTTGTGAAATGCATAGGGAGTATATAGCAGATGGAGGCTGATTAAATCCATCTTGACTAATTGACTGCTAGATTGAGAAAAGTTAAATAGTTAAATAGTACCTATTTCCTACAGACTCAGAAACACTGAAGTATTTATTAGCTGATAGGAGCAACACTGAACTTAAAAAATAAGACTACTCATCATTAGAAAGATATGTAAAAACACATCAATCTTTAAACTGAACTTCTCAACACTTTCAGCAAAGATGTCTTTTCCTTTTCACTTTATGGCATTTGATAAACAATGTTTTCAGAAGAACTTAAGAGTTTGGGCATTCTTGTGTAGTAGAATTCTCCAGAGAAACAGAACTAATAGGATGTATGCATATATAGAAACAGATTTATTGTAAGGAATTGGCTCATGTGATTATGGAGGGTGGCAAGTCCAAATGTGCAGTATTGCCTGGCAGCCTGGAGACCCAGGAGAGCTGCCAGTGAGCTGAGCTTCGAAGGCCATCGTGGAATTCCCCTTTGCTCAGGAGGCTGATCTTTCTGTTATATTCACATTTTCAACTGATTGTATGAGGCCCACCCATGCTATGGAGGGCAGTCTGTCTTACTCAGAGTTCACCAGTATAGTGTTACTCTCACCCCACAACATCCTCATTTACAAAGAAAGAACCCAGCAGACAACATGTTTGAGTGGGAAGAAAATGTAGATGCCACACTGCAGAAGAACTAGGACAAAGTCTGCAAAGGGCCTTGCAGAGGTGACTGATGTCAATGGCATCTGTTTTGTGAGGTGTAAGCCACTTTTGCCCTGAGTAGGAAAAAATCCCCCAACCCCATACACTGTCTCAAGTGTGATACTTGAGATATTGAAAACTGTTTTAATAGCTCACTTTACGAGCCTGTCACACCCTCTGTGAGGAATCGGCAATATCCACTTAACAGGCAGTCAATGCCCTCTGGCTCTGAGTCTTGGTACAAAAATTTAGATCTGCTTGCCAGACCCTCTAGAAGGATCCCTACTTACAAAGTAGGGAAAGGGGATTCCCAGTATTCCAGGAAAAGCTATTAGTACCTCTGTAGCTGTTGTTATTGGTGATGATTTGACTGGCCTGGTATGTCCAAGTCTCTGGCTAAATGGAGCAGGTAAAACGTGTTTAGAAGCGCTTTCTATAGACTTCAACCGCTTATCAGTGGGCTAGCAAAATAAAGACAGCTGATAATGGATTTCACCTCCTTCTTTATTGCAAATGCAGCTATTAAAGTCCCCTCTGGCATGCTCACACTGGCGGGAACTCCATGGGCTTCGAATTCTCCCTGCAGTGATGTGCTGCCTTCTATGGCATCACAATTCATCATTTAATAGGAATCCTTGTGTGACCGAATCTATTGCCATCTCATCCCTGTGTCAGAAGCAGCAGAGTGAGCGATTCTGACAGCAGCAGAGAGCCTGAGAATTCTGATTTTGCCTCAGAAGCAGCCTGGATGGGCAGGCTTAATCCTGCACTGCCTGCCTGCCAAACCCTTACAGATTTGACTGAAGACTAAAGAAGCCAGATCCAGGACCGGAAGGAGCCTCCGTGGATTGCCTTACACGTATTGAACCAGTGAAGCCCACTTAAGTAGGGGCTTTTTCTGTTTGCAGAAAAGCAAAAAAAAAAAAAAAAAGGGGGAAATGAAAGTAGTAGCAGGAGTAAGAACTTTTTTAAAAATGCTTTTAGGTTGTGTTTAAAAGATAAACTGATGGAAAATCTGGTGACTCCAGTTGTTCATAGCAGTTTTACTGGAGTCTCAAGTGACACGCACAGAAGCAGTCAGTATATGAGCATAGTCTTGGAGACACTGTGAGAGTGGGCGGGGCATCCTTTCCCCCCTTTCCCCCCTTTCCCCCCTTTCCTCCCTTTCCTCCCTTTGGTTAGTCCAGTGAACCTCGAAGTAGCCTGTGCTTGTCTTTATGTCCATTAGCCAAAGAGCAAGACTGACCCAAGCCAAGGTGAGACGGTATCTATCTATAATGGAATGATTCGCTGAATGTTGAAAGGATGGCTTATCCCAACACTTTACTATTTTTCTTCCTTTCCTCCACAATTTGCTATGCATATCTGCCATGGATGTGAGGAATGTATGAGTGAGGCCAGCAGTTCTCAATCCACTTTTGGAACCTTAAAAAAAATACAGATGATTGTGCCCTGTACTCAGAGTTTCTGGATAAATTGGGTCTAGGGTGAGGCCCAGGCATTCAGTATAAACGTGTGTCTCCCTGTGATTAAAGATTCCTGGTGATTCTGCTTGTTGCTTTCTGTTTCTGTATAGGTCTAACCAGGAGGACTGGGGCTGAGCAACAGAGAATGTTGGTTTCAAGGCAGAAATGATGGTGGCGACCAGTCAGGAAGAGTCCCCTAACTATGGAAAGAGTGAAGTACTCAAAACTAATGGAGCTGGCAATGCTAAATGATAAGCAACTGAGTGTGAGTCCTGCATGAGGTAGAAAGATAGAAAACGCAACAAGGGAAGCTTGAACACACAGGGACTTGTTCTCATATTATAGACTGTCAAGAAATAGATATTCACCAGCATTGGCTGAGTGGCTTCAAGGAACCCAGGTTCCTTCTGCATTTTCTCCCCTGCCACTTTTCATGTGGCATTTGTCATCTTGTGCTTGTTCTCTCATGGGTTCAAGTTGGCTGCTATAGGTCCAGAGAGCACTCTGTGATCAGGCAGGAAGGAGCGGAGGAGAACTGTGGTGGTGATGGTCTCTCTCCTTTTATCAGAAGCAAAAGCTTTCCCAGACACATCCCTAGCAGACTTCTGCTTATGTCTCATTGTCCAAGACTAGGACACAGCCAGCATCCATTGCCTGACTTGTAATGACGGTTGGACAAGCAGGGAACAGGCCTGTCTTGTTTGCTGCCTAAGTGTGAGCCATCGGCCAAGGGTTAGTATGTTGCCCATTCTGAGCAAAATGAGGGTTTGACAGCGAGGGAGAAGTGAGGATGGTTGTGGGGTTAATAACTGTTGGAAATAGATGTTCGGTGCCACAAAGAAAAATTAGCACTGAGACAAAAGATCTTTCAGCAATGCAATTTTTACTTCCTGGACTGCAGGAAGGGTACTCTCGTTAGCCATCTTGCCATGAGAGCGCAATGAACAAAGGAAAACAGACAAGTGTATCCCTTACGCATTTGGGGTTGTCCTTACTGCTATGTCTTATCTCCACTGGCTGGAGCCAGACCTCACAATTTAAACTAAAACCCGATTGGCTAATAACTTAAAACTTTTCTAAACAGATGCAAGCAATGGAGAGCTGGGACATACCTGTGAGCGTGTCCAGCACAGATGTCTTACTTAAAGTACAAGGACATAAAATGTACTACGTGCCTGTAAGCATGGCATGTTTAACAGCTACATACGATAGGGCTTAACAAAGTTATTAGCACACTGATTCTTGAACAAGAAAGGAAACTTTAAAAAGGAACTTTTCTACTTCTCACAATAATGAATGGTGTCTGCCACAGAGCCCCACTGGGAATTTGAGTTTTCTAGATGTCACGCTTACCATAAACATATTAATGATTCTGCAACAGCCATTTTTTCCACAGAGGTTCTTTCAGGGGAGAACATCACAAGGCAAAAATTTCAGACAGAGCCTATCAAGAATCTCCTTCCAGCTGGGCATGGTGGCTCACACCTGTAATCCCAGCTTTGGGGGGCTGAGCTGTGTGGATCACAAGGTCAGGAGTTCAAGACCAGCCTGGCCAAGATGGTGAAACACTGTCTCTACTAAAAATACAAAAATTAGCCAGGCACAGTGGCAGCTGTCTGTAATCCCAGCTACCCGGGAGGCTGAGGCAGGAGAACTGCTTAAACCTGGGGTGGGGGGCTGGGGGGAAGTTGCAGTGAGCTGAGATTGTGCTACTGCACTCCAGCCTGGGAGACAGAGCAAGACTCAGTCTCACAAAAAAGAAAAAAAAAGAAAAGAAAAGAAAAGAAAGAATCTCCTTCCCTTTCTTGGACCCTTAGAGATAAATAGCTGAAGACTACAGCTGAAGTCTTGCTATGTGATTGCTATTTTCTTTCTTTCTATACTTGTTTTCTGCTTTGCAGCTATGAATGTGTAGTTGAAAGGATGGAATAAGCACACTGCATTGACAATAGCACCATCTTCTGTCTGGAGAAATGTCAGCTTCTGAACAGATTATAGTTTTTGGTGATGCAACTGCCTGTGCATTCCGGACCATGAACGCATGCAAGATTTGTGCATTTAAGAAGGATCTTTTCAGTGGGGTTGGCGCTCCCTGTACCTCTCTCAGGTCAACATTTTCATCATTTCATTATGTAGCCCTACAGCCCTCACAGTGCCAGGGTGCCCTTGCCCACTGCTTTCCTCATGGCGCTACAAAAGACTAAGTTAAGCACCTGCAGTGTGTACCTTGAAAATCCCAAACAGCGAGTCCACGCAAACACTCTTTTTCTTTTCTGTAGAGACAGGGTCTCACTCTGTTGCCCAGGCTGAAATGCAGTGGGGTAATCACAGCTCACTGCAGCCTGAGCCTCCTGGGCTCAAGTGATCCTTTTGCCTCAGGCTCCCAAGTAGCTGGGACTACAGGCACATACATACCACCACACCCAGCTTATTATTGATTTGTTTGGTTGTTTTTTTGGTAGAGACACAGTCTCCCAGTGTTGCCCAGGCTGGTCTCAAACTCCTGGCCTCAAGTGATCTTCCTGCTTCTGCCTCACAGTGCTGGGATGACAGGCATGAGTCCCCATGCCCAGCCCCATGTGAACACTCATAAGAAGGAGACATTTGGGAGAACATTTATCTGGATCATCTTCCCTGACTTATGCTTTCTGTTTCCGTTTCACTCCTGCCCCTTTCTCCATTACCCTTCCTAAGAGGGAAGCAGTGTCCATTTCAAGTTGGGTAAGTGAGAAGAGTCAGAATTCAAAGTCAGGAATGCTGCGGAGCAATCACATCTATAGCTGCTCCACTTCAGATCAGAAGGAAATGAAAAATAGGTATTTTTAGACATCTCATGGTGAGTTTTAAAATGTAAGGTGTAGACAGTAACACCTCTACACTCGAAGTTTGTTGGAACCGGTGTAGTCAGAGCTGTGGGAGCCAGGAATGGAGGAGGGCTCTCAGGGCAGAAAATGACTCCTCTGAGGCCCTTGCTGGACACTCCCATCCAGGATGACAGACGCACAGGCCTCTTTTTAAAAACGGTGCGTATCTGTTGCCCGAGGAAACAGGATGTGGCTGAGTTTGGGTGTAAGGCAGTCGTCCCCAACCTTTTTGGCACCAGGGACCAGGTTTCATGGAAGAAAGGTTTTCCATGGAGCGGGGAAGGTGGGGGTGGGAGGGTGGCGATGGTCTGGGATGAAACGGTTTCACCTCAGGTAATCAGGAATTAGATTCTCACAAGCAGCACACAACCTAGATCCCTGGCATGCACAGTTCACAACAGGGTTTGTGCTCCTAAGAGAATCTAAGGCTGCTGCAGATCTGACGGGAGGCGGAGCTCAGGCGGTAATGCCCACTCACGTGCCACCCGGCTCCTCCTGTGCAGCCTGGTTCCTACCAGCGCACTGCTTCTTGGCCCAGGGGTTAGGGACCCCTGCTGTAAGGGATACATGAGCTAAACTGAAGTAAACTTTACTACTTTAAGGAAAGGAAAACTCAGACATTCATAGTACACCTGCTTTTGATGTTAAAATAACAGTCACAACCCTAATTCAAGCCTTCATGGATGAAGGAGGAAAATTGCAAGGAATGAGGAAAGAAAACTATTCTAAATCCTATTCACATGTGGCTTCCAATGCAACTATTCATCTCCGTGAGGATGAGGAGGGGTGGCAGACTCTTCACACGCTGGATCTCCTCTGTGTATCAAAGCTGAATATTGTTTCATCATGAACCAGCCACAAAGATTTCAGCTTGCAAATGTTCATGTTTCAAGGGTAATTATGTCACTAGAAATTTTCCAGCTGATTAACTTGGAATGCTATCACTATAAAATACTGAATTTTTATTCATCCAGTTTCAAGTACTTATTAAGTAACTAACATGCTTCTGGTGATATGTTTGATATTTAGTATACAAATGAATTAAAGCAAAATCCCAATTCTTTTTTTTTGCGTAGGGGCTTTGTTTTATTTTTGAGATGGAGTCTCACTCTGTCACCTAGGCTGGAGTGCAGTGTTGCCATCTTGGCTTACTGCAACCTCCGCCTCCAGGTTCAAGGGATTCTCCTCCCTCAGCCTCCCAAATAGCTGGAACTACAGGCACATGCCACCATGCCTGGCTAATTTTTTGTATTTTTAGTAGAGACAGGTTTTCACCATGTTGGTCAGGCTGGTCTCGAACTCCTGACCTCAAATGATCTGTCCACCTTGGCCTCCCAAAGTGCTGGGATTATAGGTGTGAGCCACTGTGTCCAGCCAAAATCCCAATTCTTAAGGGGTACATAAGTAGTTGTAGAAACTACACCTCCATCCATTCATACAACCATAATTTATTGAGTACCTACTATGTGCTAAACATTGAGAGTACAGAAATTCTATAGGCCGTACACTGGACATGGCAATTTTATATTTTTCTTTCTTGATGTTTTGGAGCTAATGCAGAAAAGTGCACAGCCTTTTTTTTTTTTTAACAGCATTTTGCTCTTGTTGCAGAGGTTGGAGTGTAATGGCATGATCTCGGCTCACTGCAACCTCCACCTCATGGGCTCAACAGATTCTCCTGCCTCAGCCTCTGGTCATAAGCATGCGCCACCACGCCCGGCTAATTTTGTATTTTTCGTAGAGACGGGGTTTCTCCATGTCGGTCAGGCTGGTCTCAAACTCCCGACCTCAGGTGATCTGCCCACCTCGGCCACCCAAAGTGCTGGCATTACAGGCATGAGCCACTGTGCCTGGCTAAAATGGGCTTTTCTATACACAAATCAACATCATTTGTGTTGAGGGAGAGTAAGATTTATCTACTTGCTTATAACTTTCTTTCTCTTGCCTCAATCCCCTGAGTAGCTGAGATTCCAAACACATGCCACCACACCTGGCTAATTTTTGTATTTTTAGTAGAAATGAGGTTTCACCATGTTGGCCAAGCTGGTGTCAAACTCCTGACTTCTGTGATCTGCCTGCCTCGGCCTCCCAAAGTGCTGGGATTACAGGCACAAGCCACTGTGCCCAGCTGACAGCCTTTGGGTCAGACAGCTCTGCTACTTTTTTAATCCTGTGGTATCAGGGTAAGTAACTCAACCTCTTCCATCTTCAGTTTCATCTGCAAAATGAGAAAAGTAAAAGCACTTCATTTATGAGTTGCTTTGAGGGTGATGTATAATAATATATACAGATAGATATTACCATGTCAGGTCTTTAATAAGTGTGGTAACTATTAGCCATTATTATTACTACAATTAAAAGTTTGGGGAAGACCGGGCATGGTGGCTCACGCCTGTAATCCAAGCACTTTGGGAGGCTGAAGTGTGTGGATCACGTAAAGTCAGGACTTCAAGACAAGCCTGGCCAACATGGTGAAACCCCGTCTTTACTAAAAATACAAAATTTAGCCGGGCGTGGTGGCGTGCGCCTGTAATCCTAGCTATTCGGGAGGCTGAGGCAGGAGAATTGCTTTAACCCAGGAGGCAGAGTGAGCCAAGATTGTGCCACTGCCCTCCAGCCTGGGCAACAGAGTGAGACTTTGTCTCAAAAAAAAAAAAAGTATGGAGAGTAAGAAATAGAAGTAAGTTATAATCAGGGGCATTAGCAATGGCTTCTTAGAGAGATGCCTTGAAATTTGGGTCTTTATGATGGAGTAGAAGATGGCTATTCACTCAGTAAGTGTTACGTAAGTGTGATATAGCTGGGATGAGGTACTGTCATGAGTATAATAACAGACAAAACTTCTCACCCCCTGCCTAGCCCTCGGATTGCTTACAGGGGAGGAGTGGGGAGCAGAAGAGGGCAGAGAAATAACCTGCAATTGCAACGCAGTGTGACCACTGCTGTGTTAGTGAAGTGCCAGGATGTTTGGAGAATTTGAAAGAGGGTCATCTAACTTAGCTGGGAGTGTTGGTAACAGGAGAAAGGTATTAAGAAATGACTTCCTGGAGAGATAACATTTGAACTTTGTCTGGAAACAAAAAAAAAGTCAGGTGGAAAAGGGGTAAGCACTTAGCAAAAGAGAAAGGGCTTTTGAAAATAAAAAACAACAACAAAGAAAAGTGAGAGCACACATGTTTTTGGGACTTCAAAATTAAGGTGTATATGGGACTTGTCAGGAGTGTGAAGCTGGAGAATTAGGCAGGCATTCTGTCTCGAGGCATCTTGAATGACATACTAAGGAACTCAGCCATGATGTTGAGGGTTCTGGGTAGCCAATAATTTAATCGTAGGAAGATTATCCTAGTAGCAATACGGAGTATGTATTACATGGGAGGAGAGTAGGGGGTGATTGCTATTTTCTTGGTAAGAAATGAGGAGGGTCTAAAACTAAGATATTAGTGGGGCACAGAGAGGAGGGACCACCAAGAGATTTAGAAAGTTGCATGGATAACTTTGAGGAGTGATTGCATATGAGAATCAAGTAAGCGAGTAGGAAGTCTATTGGTTCCCAGGTTTTTGACTTGGGCAACTTGGGAATGATGGCCATTCCCCTAAATAGGGAATTCCTGGGAAGAGGTACTTTGGTGGGGAGTCACGGTGCTGGGGGAAGGGATGAAGGGAATGAGGATAATAAGGTTAGATTTGTAAAAGTGAGACTGAGAATGATGTCCTGAGTAATATTCAAGTGTAGGCATCTGGTTGGCAGTTGGAGAAATAGGTTTGGAGCTGTTTCCTAAGGATAGGTCTCAGGAGAGAGACCTGGGCTGGAGATATAGACTTTTTTTTTTCATCATTAGCATGTAAATGGTAATCAGATCTATAGTGTTAATAAAGTTATTCAGAGAGAATTTACAGAGTGAGGAGAAGAGAGACCTGAAGATAAAACCCTGGAAGCATCACTATGGACAGGTCAGGACGGAAAAGAAGATGCTGAAAGAGATGGAGAAGAAACAGCTGAGGAGGCAGGAAAAACAAATAACAGGAGGAAGCCATAGATGAAAATCAGAGAAAGACAATGTTTCAAGAAATAGGAAATACTCCACAGAGTCTATTAAGATAAGAACGAAAAAGGGCAGCTTTGGCAATTAGGAGATCGATGCCCACGTTGGTGAATCAGAAAAGTGGTGTCATGGGAAATATTCTGGCAGACAAGACAGTGCAAACATGTTGTGGGTGAGGAGGAGAGTTCCATGTGCCTGGGACATGGGGCGGAGTAGGGGAAATCAGATTATGAGGCCAACTGGTTTTCCCCAATCCCAATAAGCCTTCAATGCCATGCTCTGCAGTTGGGCTTTATTCTGTAGGCAACAGGGAACAAAACACATAGGCCAACTTGTTTATTTATTTATTTTTTTTTTTGGTATTAAGTCATTTTTCAAGATTGAGGTGGTTTCTGCAGAGCAAAATGCATAGATCTTAAAGGTTCAGTTCAAGGAGTTTTTACAAATGTGTAACCAACACCCTGGTCAACATAAAATATTTTCATCACCCCTGAAAGTTCCCTTGTGCCCAATTCTAGTCAAATCTCTACTCCTTATATGCAACTGTTTCCTCATTTCTATCCTTCAGATGACTTTTGTCGATTTTTGAATTTCATATAAATGAAATCACGAGGATGTAAACTTTGTGACTGGTGTCCTTTGTTTAACATATTGTTTCTGAGATTTAACCATGTTGTTGAGCAGATTAGCAATTTATTCTCTCATTGCTGGGAGCATTATTATATATGTAGATCACAATTTTTAATTCATTCTTCTATTTGATGCACATTTAGGTTGTTACATAACACCTCTTAGGTTGTTACAAGCCTTCGGCTATAATGAATAACGTTGTCAAAAACATTCTTCTGCAAGCCCCCCTTTTTAAAAAAAAAGCATGGCATTTATTTTTAGGTAATTACCTGGGGGTGAAACTGCTAAATCATAAAGTAGCTATATTATAACTTTACGAGAAAGTTTCTAAAGTGACTGTCCATTTTCATGCCCCCAGTAATGTAGAGTTCCAGTTGCTCCACACTCTGGGTCTTTGCCATTTAGTGTTTTCGATCCTTTAAATGTTAGCCGGTCTCGTCAGTATGAAGTGGTATCTCGCTGTGGGTTTAATTTGCATTTATCTGATGACTAATGATGCTGAACACTTTCCAAGTGCTTATCATTTGTGTATTTTCATTTGTGAAGTGCTCAAGACTTTTGCCCACTCCTATTTGTTAGACGTATGTTGAGAGAAATGATAGTTGTTTGCACATTTTATGTTGAAGGTAATTGATATTTACTGACACATTCTAAAAGGGCTTAAAATAGAACCATTTATGCATTCTGTCAATGAAAAAACTGAATGACTCTGAAATATGAAAAAAGTCTTGCCTGTGTAATGTCAGATAACTTTAAATTGTATAAAAAAACTTTAAATTTAAATAACTTTATTTTTTATCTTATCCATTATGTTTATTACATGTCAAGCTCTTTGTAGCTGGGACCATGTTTTCTCTATTGACTAAGGGGCAGATCTTTGGCTTAGCAGCAGAGAAAACCCATGTCACTGATCCAGTTTGTCTCAAACTGAGCCAGGAACCAAATCAGCGCTATGCATGCTGAGGTGAGGTTGTCTGTTGCTGTGTTAAGCAATGGATGCTGTCAGAAATACAGAAAAGACAGACACAGGGGCTATTTTTGAGTTTGCACATGGGAGCACATGCATTGTGTGGGAGGCTCTGCATCCTGGAGTCATCTTGGGCATTTGGTTGTGAGCGCTGGCGTGGGCATCTTGGTTTTAGCTGAATCCTGGCACATTGCTATAGGTACATTGCTATAGGTACGCTGCTATAGGTACCTCTGAGGCAGGAGAATAGGGCCTGGAGGCAGTGAAACTAAGGACATCCTAGAACCAAATCAGGTGGAAACACTTCAGCTATGACAGCAAATACTCTCTCATTTACATAGCGCGTACACCAAGTAAATAACTTTGTAACTTCATTTTAGCCTCATTTACATAGTGTGTACCAAGTAACCAATGGAAACCTCTATGGGTATTTAAACCCCAGAAAATTCGTAACCAGCCCCTTGAGCAGCTTGCTCAGGTCCGCTCCCACCCTGCGGAGTGTACTTTTTCAATAAATCTCTGCTTTTGTTGCTCCATTCTTTCCTTGCTTTGTGCGTTTTGTCCAATTCTTTGTTCAAGAACCTGGACACCCTCCACCGGTAACACTTCTCACTTCTGGCCTTAAGTCTAAATCATTCTTGTGTTTTCATTACTACTTACTTTTTGAGGCAGAGTTTCGCTCTTGCTGCTCAAGCTGGAGTGCAATGGCAAGATCTCGGCTCACTGCAACCTCCGCCTTCCGGTTTCAAGCGATTCTCTTGCCTTAGCCTCCCGAGTAGCTGGTATTACAGGTATGTGCCACCACGCATGGTTAATTTTTGTATTTTTAGTAGAGACGGGGTTTCACCATGTTGGCCAGGCTGGCCTCAAACTCCTGACCTCGTGATTCGCTCGCCTCGGCCTCCCATAGTGCTGGGATTACAGGCGTGGGCCACCACGCCCGGCCGAATTCATTATTTATTTTTAATGCAGATGTCCAGAACCAATCTTAGACCTATTGTGTTAGTCTCTTTGTGGATGGTGCCTGGCACGCAACGTTTTGAAAATAATCTAAGGTGACTGTGGTGTGCACCTTCTGTGAACCGGTGTACGCTCACACTCAAGCCTGATTTAGGGTCCTGGGCAGACCAACCTCCAACCAGGAATCGATGGAGTTGGAGTAGATACATTAACTTTTAAGGAGGGCCTCATTTCTCCTAAAAAACAAGAGACCAGGCCGGGCGCGGTGTCTTACGCCTGTAATCCCAGCACTTTGGGAGGCCAAGGTGGGCGGATCACGAGGTCAGGAGCTCAAGACCAGCCTGATGAACATGGTGAAACCCCGTCTCTACTAAAAACACAAAAATTAGTCGGGCTTGGTGGCGCACGCCTGTAGTCCCAGCCTGTAATCCCAGCTACTCAGGAGGCCGATGTTGCAGTGAGCCGATATCGGGCCATTGCACTCCAGCCTGGGCGACAGAGCAGACTCTCTCACAAACAAACAAAAAAAAAAAAAACAAGAAACCAGATAGGTTCTAGGCAGGGTTGGTGGCAGGAACCCAAGGCACGCTGAACGGGACCAAGCCTGGCTGGGATCTCAGCGGTCGCGCGCCCGGCTCCGTCAGCGCACGCGCACGCAGGAGCCGGCCTGTCCTGTGCGCACGCATCGCGCACGTCGGCGCCTTCCTTTGGGAACCCCGGCCGGCTGCGCGGGCGCGCGGCTAATGGAGGGGGTGCTTGCGGAAGCGCTGCTCTCGCAGAGCCGGGACCCCCGGGCCCTGCTTGGGGCGCTGTGCCGCGGGGAGGCGTCCGCGGAACGCGTGGAGACGCTGCGCTTCCTTCTGCAGCGGCTCGAGGACGAGGAGGCGCGCGGCATAGGGGGTGGAGGCGCGCTCCCGGAGGCGGCGCGCGAGGTGGCCGCAGGGTATCTCGTGCCACTGCTGCGGAGCCTGCGCGGGCGCCCGGCGGGCAGCCCTGACTCGGGTCTGCCGCCGCGCCACCGCCGGCGCGTGCTGAGGGCGGCGGGCGCGGCCCTGCGCTCGTGCGCCCTCTTGGCCCAGGGTCCGCAGCTGGCGACCGCGCTGGCGGAGGAGGCGCTGCGCGACCTGCTCGCGGGGTGGCGCGCGCCTGGCGCCGAGGCTGCAGTGGAGGTGCTGGCGGCCGTCGGGCCCTGTTTGCGGCCCCGCGACGACGCGCCGCTGCTGGAGCGCGTGGCGGGGGCCGCCGTCGCCCTGGCGCTGGGCGGGGGCGGGGACGGGGATGAGGCCGGGCCCGCAGAGGACACGGCTGCGCTGGTGGCCGGGCGACTGCTGCCGGTGCTGGTCCAGTGCGGCGGGGCGGCGCTGCGGGCCGTGTGGGGCGGGCTGGTCGCGCCGGGGACGCCCCCGGGGCCCGGCCGCGTAGAGGCGAAGCTGCTGGTCCTGAGCGCCCTGGCGGAGAAACTGCTGCCCGAGCCCGGCGGAGACCGCGCCCCCAGCGCGCGCGAGGCGGGCCCGGACGCCCGGCGCTGTTGGCGCTTCTGGAGGACGGTGCAGGCTGGGCTGGGCCAGGCGGACGCCCTGACGCGCAAGCGAGCGCGCTACCTGCTGCAGAGGGCGGTGGAGGTGTCTGCGGAGCTGGGGGCCGACTGCACCTGTGGGCCCCAGGAAGGAAACGGTACCTGCCTCTTTTCCCCCCAGCCCAGTTCTGTCTACTTGGCTGCCCCGGAGGGGAGCCTTCCTGCTTCTGAAATCTAGCTTCTTGGGGTCGTCACTCCAATCCATATAGAAACGTGTTTTTTCCAGGTTGCTCTCCTAAAGCCTGAAAACCTTTGGAAACCCCTCTCGAGGGTGTTCTCTGCAGTGACACAAATCACCGCAGTAGGGAACGTTATGACCCTGAGCCGGTGGAATACAGCACCTGTGGAATAGTTTAGGAAGATTATGGAGCCCGTGCAAGATTTTACTGGCCCATATCTGCACTTTATCATGGTAGATTCATCCCAATAGGAACGGTTGATACCTACCAAACTGAAAAAAAAAATTTCTGTACTGACTAGTGAATTGAGTCTTGGAGTGTTAGAATTAACCGTGGTAGAGGCCATTACACTCTTTTGAAATTTCCCCTGGTAATTAGGAACAGGATTTACTAATATTTGTTAAACATATTGACCTCTTGAGTGTATTTTTGCTATTGATTTAATAGAATGAATCAGATTTTCTTTTTTTCGTTGTTGAGCTGTGCTCCCTACTACTTTGTGGAAGAGTAATGAAACAGCAAGGCCTCCCTTCAAGGTGGTATGTTACTGTTGATTGGTTTGACTTCAGTCATGTTAAATTTGCATTTGAACTATCAAAGTGCAAAGTAGATTGACTCAAAATTGTCTCAAAATAGAACATTTCTACTTTTTCAACTGCAGCTGACCATTTATTACAGGTAAAGGATTTTCCTTTGAAGTTGTGAGGTTATATTTTCAAGTAATTTTAAAACATTAAATAGTAAATATTTGAACAGTCCACAGATGTGATCATCCCACGAGTTTTCACTGGAAAACATTTGGAAAATCATCAAACATTCATTTAGTTGAATGAATCAGTTATTTTGCAGTTTTAAGGATAAGCAATAGTCTATCCATGTTTCTTGCAACTCCCATTTCCTCTGTTTCAGAGAGCAAATCCTGTTGCCTCTTTTCAATGGAATATTTTGGAATTTACCCCTGTGTCTTGACTTAATATAAAATATAATCACAGTTAAAATTTTGGTTAAAAGCATGTTCAGCATTTATAAAATTACGATTGTAAATGCTGCTCACAGGTGATCTTTGTAGGAAACGGATACTTTTTCTCTTCCTGTGAGTTCTTTAAAAATTTTTTTTTCTTTTTTCTTATTTCCAACAAACCCACAGCAGAGTTCTTAAAATTTTGACATTTTAAAATGTGTTTGTTTCTTTCTGTACTTATCATGAATTCCTCCTTAATTTCTTAGCCAGTTGTCTAAATCTTTCCTTTACAAAATCAGATATCAGAGGTTTTTTTTTTTTTTTTTTGAGACAGAGTCTAGCTCTTGCTGTCCAGGCTGGAGTACAGTGGTGTGATCTTGGCTCACCACAGCCTCCACCCCCTCCCCCACCCCGGGTTCAAGCGATTCTCCTGCCTCAGCCTCCAGAGTAGCTGGGATTACAGGCATGCACCACCATGCCCAGCTAATTTTGTATTTTTAGTAGAGACGGGATTTCTCCATGCTGGTCAGGTTGGTGTAGAACTCCCGACCTCAGGTGGTCCGCCAGCCTCGTCCTCCCAAAGTGCTGGGATTACAGGCGTGAGCCATGGTGCTTGGCCTCATGAGAGGCTTTATAAGTTTTCCTGAAGAAGTCTCTCCCAGAGTCTTCTTGCATGCCCAGATGTGGCTGCTGACTCCCTGTGCCTGCTGCACAGACCCTCACCCCGGGATTCCTTCACTTGGGTGCCCTGTTGGATCTCATTTCCTGTAGTTCATATCTTCCTCTTTTTTGCTTTACTCACTTGTGTCAGTGCAGTGCATTCTCTAGCAGTTTCCGGAAATAGGATTTTTCTTAAGCTTCTGTATGTCCCATAACTCCATGAAACACTGCTTTATGTCTGCCATCATGGTTTTATTCTCTCGTTTCCATTTGACCCTTTTGGAGTTACCCTCCTGAAAATCCTCGTCTGCTCATGTGTTTATGCATGTTTACCTTTTCCATGAGATCCTTTAGCATGTTAATTACAGTTATCTGCAAGTTTGGTACCTGGACCATCTGAGTTTGGGTTTGTTCTCTCTTGTAGTGTTTGGTTACAGAATTGCTTTTTTTTTTTTTTAATCTTACTATAATAACAGAGATGGAAGTAAATATTTTTGCCTAGGGATAGGCACCCTTACTTTGTGGCGTTGAGTTAGTCTAGTTAGTAGTTGAGCTGGGTTTGGCATTCGTTGCTATATTTGCTTTCAGTACACGCTACAAACTTTTCCCAGGTGGATTTGGTGGCTCCTTGACTGTTATAGTGAGATTCTTGGGGAGAGAAAGTAGAGCTTAAATATGCAAATCTGCCATTTTTATCCAGAACTCCAAAACAGTAATTCTAGTTTAAAAAAAAAAAAATCTCCCTCTGAAATTCCCAAGCCTCCTATCCAGGCTTTGATACAGGGGCAACTCCATTATTAGAGAGTGCATTTGGTAATAGTTTCATTATTTTAAGAACTGCTGTTGTTGAGAAACTTATGAAATTTGCAAAAGGAAGAACTAATTTTCTTTTTTAAACCGTATCAGGCCCAAGTTTGTTTTGGTGGTCTGAGAAGAAAAAAGATGAGCTTCTGAAGTTTTGGGAAAATTATATTTTAATTATGGAGACTTTAGAAGGAAATCAGGTAAGTGTTTTTTGATTTTAGCAAATCCTACAGTAGATAATTTTTCTTTTTTAAAAACATTCATTAAAAGCAATACAAACAGAACAACTCAGATATAGCTGGTGATGATAGAATCCAAGTATACTTTGTTTTCTGGCATAAATGCAAACTTAGAATGTAAATTCTTTCAGGAAATTAAAGAATACTTTCAGTTGACTTAAATTATTCAAAAAATTTAATCTTATTTGATCTTCCCTTGCCATTCTAAAACTTTTAATGTTTCTCATCATCACCCAAATAGCTTGTCGTAAAGCAGAAATTACTGATATATTTTCATTTCATATGTTTTTATGCTCTTATTTTTAGATACATGTCATAAAGCCAGTTTTACCAAAGCTAAACAATCTGTTTGAATATGCAGTATCAGAGGAAGACGGTAATGATTACTTTTATTTGATTTTTTAATAACGTTTATGGTTTTCTCCCCTGATTTTATAATTAATTCCTGTTCATTGTAGAGAATTTTGAGAAACTGTAAAAGTTACAAAAGAAAATATGAATCATCTTGTAATGCTGCTACCAAGAGATAATAGCTTTTACCATTCCAGATACACACTTTCTGGATCATGTTGTCCATGTTTATTTCACTTAGCATACTATCTATATCTGTCTATTCATATCCTTAAATAGTCTTTAAGAACACAATTTTAAATAGCCGCAGAATTTTCTGTAACTTAGAGATATGGTTAATTTTTTAAACTGTGGTGATGGAAAATTTGAAACATTTATAGAAGGAGGAGAGCATGTGTGGCGCACTCACACTCTTAAATACCGATCCTCTCGTGGCCAGCCTTGCTTAGTGTATCCTATGTAGTCTTTCCTGTTCCCTTCTCATTAAATGGTCTTGAAGCACATCACTAGATGTTCTGTCATTTTATCTATAAATATCTCAGCACATTTCCTTAAAAGGTAAGTTCATAGGGTTTTAGTGATAATAGAGTCTGTGATTTTAGTAATCACTGTTTTGTTTTTTTTTTGAGATGGAGTCTCACTCTGTCGCCCAGGCTTGAGTGCAGTGGCAGGATCTTGGCTCACTGCAACTTCTGCCTCCCAGATTCAAGCGATTTTTTTTTTTGCCTCAGCCTCCCAAGCAGCTAGGATTACAGGCATGTGCCACCACGCCCGGCTAATTTTTGTATTTTTAGTAGAGACGGTGTTTCACCATGTTGGCCAGGCTGGTCTCGAACTCCTGCCCTCTGGTGATCCACCTATCTCGGCCTCCCAAAGTGTTGGGATTACAGGTGTGAGCCACCGCACCTGGCCAACAGTTGCTCTTTGGTATGAATATATCTTTTAACTGCTTTTCATTCTTATTCTCTTAGTATATCTTTTCCAGTGTTTGTTAGAGTTACTTTTCTTAAGCTTTCAGTTATTGTTCTGTATCTTGTAGTTCTTAGGAAGAGAAAATACCAGCGTATAATTTTAAATACTGTTTATAAGTCCTTGATCACTATCTTATGAGAGCTTTTAGAAGATACACAATGAAGCTGGAGCTTCCTAACCTTATTTTATAAAATTAAATTTAGATTAATGAAATAGCTAAATGCAGGCCAACAGTGTTTTACATTCATATGAATGCTAAAATGCTACATTATTGTGTTTACACATGAGAATTAACCTAGGTAAATGGTTTTAATGCCTACTCTAGATAATTACAACTTTAATAGTTTGACCCCTTAGGAATTGAGCTTTATTCAGCTGATTGCTGTAGTTGTTTTCTGATACACTGGGATTTTTCACAGAACATAAGCATCTATAGTTACACCTGGGGCTAGAATTTAATTGAATCTTGTTGTGACTTCACTTATGCATTTACCATTAAAACGATGCTCTTATTAATGCATTTTGCCTGCAACTCTTGGCAAACCAAATCAAATAGCAGTGGCTGATTTTGAAAAATTACCATTGCCAAAGAGTTGAAAAGCATCTTGGTGTAAATTACAAATAATGGATTAATTAATTTATAGAATGTCGTGGGTTAAAGATGCTGAGTATTTTTCTCTAATAGAATTAAAAGATATTTCAAAAGAGAAAACATCTCTAAGATATTCATTTTATTCTATTTTTTTATTTGCTCACTCGCTTATTAATAAATATTTACTTAGTATCTAGTATGTTAGTTGGTGCAAAACCTGGTAATTGCTGGCGGTAAAGTGGTGAGAGTGAGAGAGCTGCAGTATTTTTTTACCTGACTTTTGTTTTTTCTATGAAAAAATAGTTTTGATTGTAAGGTATATGAGGAGAACAGACAAGGGGCTGATGTAATGGACTAAAGGGTGAGTGGGGTAGTCAGGGAAGGCCTGTCTTAGGATGACATCTAAGCTGAGAGTCCAGGCTGAGGAGGCACCATCTGCTATGCAAGCCCTGAGATGGGAGCAGCTGTAGGAGGCAGAACAGAAGGACCAGTGGGGCTGCGGCAGAGCTGGTGTGTGGAGCAAGGGATGAAGTTGGAGTGGCAGTCAGGATCTGTTCATACCTTGTTTGGACTTTGTTCTAAGAATAATGGGGAGATGTTGAAGGAATTTAAGCAGAGGAGTGGCCGTTTCAGATTTCTGTGTGAAAAATGGATTGAAGTGGGATAAGAGAAGAATTGGTTGAAACTATTCCAAATCTGAAGTTCCAACCTGCATGCATGGGGTAGTATTTAATTTTTCTACACTGTAGCAGTTCTGGCATTCAGTTATAGTCTTTCTTATTTTTTCAAGACAGAGCCTCACTCTGTTGCCCAGGCTGGAGTGCAGTGGTGGGATCTGGGCTCACTGCAGCCTCCGCCTCCTGAGTTCAAGGGTTCAAGTGATTCTCATGTCTCAGCTCCTTCAGTAGCTGGGATTACAGGCATGTACCACCACACCTGGGCTGATTTCTGTGTTTTTAGTAGAGACGGAATTTTGCCATGTTAGCCAGACTGTGCTTGAACTCCTGGCCTCATGTGATCCACCTGCCTCAGCCTCCCAAAGTGCTGAGATTACAGGCATGAGCCACTGCGCCTGGCCCATGTACAGTCAATCAAAACGAAGCTGCCTGAATACAGAATACTGAATACCAAAATTATTTTGGTTATTCAGTAAGAGAATGTACTCGGCTGTGACTGAAAACAGGCTGGGTGTGGTGACTCATGCTTATAATCCCAGTGCTTTGGCAGACCGAGGATGGAGGATCGCTTGAACTCACGAGTTCGAGACCAGCCTGGGCAACATACTGAGACCACGTTTCTAAAAAATATTTTAAAAATTGTCTGGGTGTGGTGGTACATGCCTGTAGGCCTACTATTCAGGAAGCTGAGGCAGAAGGATTAGGCTTGAGCCCTGGAGTCTGAGGCTGGAGTGAGCTAGAATTTTGCCACTGCACTGCAGTCTGGGTGACAGAGTGAGAACCTGTCTCTCAAAAAACAATAACAAAAACTTTTATAGTGTTATAATGAAGTAACTGTGTTTGTCTGTACATGTATTTATGAGTATATAGTCTTTATGGCAAAACAAGGAATCAAATATCAACATTAGCTGTTTATTTCCACAGGATGTTGGCTCTTTCACCCATCCTGGCATATGTGTATTTATAAAAGAATGTTTGAAAGTGAAAACAAAATCCTGACCAAAGAAGGAGTTATCCATTTTTTGGAGCTGTATGAAACAAAGATTCTTCCATTTTCACCAGAATTTTCTGAGGTATGACAGCCTATCCCATTCCTTGCTCCGTTGTTGAAAGATGAATGGTAAAAATACATTAGGACTCTGCATCAGCAAGTAACATTTTATAGATTTGTATCCAACAAATCATATTTCTCTAAACCTAGCCATCCTATTTGGAAAAAGCTAGTGTTGTTTCTCAACAAGCCGAACGGTAGAGCTGCCTGCATTATTACCATCGTGGAAAAGTAGTTCTATGTTACCAGTATTCAAAACAGCGTAAGTCGAGAATCATAAGCATAAGTCAAGTTTTCACCATAGGAAAACTGTGGTCTAGAAGCTTTCAGGTGATCCTGTTCTCATGGTTCTGAGCCACTGATTACTGTTATTTGTTTAATGATGCTACTTCCCCAGTTCTGACTCAAAGAATTGCTGTTGTCTACTATGTGAAACAGAGATTGCCTTCTGAGCAATATTTATTAGAATCTATACTTCCATTTGTCAGGAACTACACGAGGCAGAGACAGTGGGAGTTATAGCTGTGGTTTTAAGTTTTATATTATGGTGCCATGTGAGACCCATGATGACTTCTTTAGGTAGAATAATCTGCCTCTCATTTAAAGGTGACCTAAGTCAATTTTTTTCTTTTTTATTTTTCAGTAGCTTTTTTTTTTTTTTTTGAGATGGAGACTAGTGCTGTTTCCCTGGTTGGAGTGCAGTGGTGTGATCTCAGCTCATTGCAACCTCTGCCTCCCAGGTTCAAGTGATCCTCCAGCCTCAGCCTCCCGAGTAGCTGGGATTGCAGGTGGGCGCCAGCACCACACTGGCTAATTTTTAGTGGAGACAGGGTTCCACCATGTTGGCCAGACTGGTCTCGAACCCCTGACCTCAAGTGATCCACCTGCCTCGGCCTCCCAAAGTGCTGGGATTACAGGCGTGAACTACTGTGCTCGGCTTCTTCTTCTTCTTCTTCTTTTTTTTTTTTAAAGATGATTGTATTTGTTTCTTAGATAGTGTTATGATTTTTATTTTTTTCTGAGACAGAGTCTCACTCTGTTGCCCAGGCTGGAGTGCAGGAGTACAGTGGCTTGATCTCAGCTCACTGCAACCTCTGCCTCCTGAATTTAAGGGATTCTCATGCCTTAGCCTGTCAGGTAGCTGGGACTACAGGTGCACGCCATCATGCCTGGCTCATTTTTGTAATTTTAGTAGAGACAGGGTTTTGCCATGTTGTCCAGGCTGGTCTCAAACTCGGCCTCAAGGGATCCGCCTGCCTCAGCCTCCCAAAGTGCTGGGATTACAGGTGTTTGCTACTGTGTCCAGCCTAAGTCAGTTTTTTGTAATTGTCTTAATAAATGCTATGATATATTGATATGCATCATGTTTCTGCATTCTATTCTTTCTGCACTTCATGTAAGCTTACTTTTCTGACCAGTATCTAATACTAATTTTTGAGTATAATTTCTTTATCCTCTAGGCATGGAGTCTTACATTTTCTCTAGAGTATCTTTTTGGTTTTCTTATCATTACCTTTATTTTCTAGCATATGTTACTTCTTTGGCTTCCTTTCTTCCTTCTTGACCTAACACATGAACTCTCTTCTTAGTATGGCATAAGTTTTAATCAGGTGGGAAAATTCTGTAGTTTTCTTCTGGTAGAATTAAGCTTCCTCTCCAGGACCATCACTAAATTTAGCCTGCACCATAAGAGATCAGCTTTGCTTTTAGCAGGTCTTCTGTAAGTCTGTATAGGATATGCAGTCAGGGAAGCTGATTTCAAAATTGCGTTTACAACTTAGTATCAATTATGCGTCTTTTTTTTTTTTTTAGTTTATTATTGGACCATTAATGGATGTGCTTTCAGAGAGCTCTCTGTATAGCAGGTAAAGAGACATTATTATTATGTATTTGATACATAAGTTTGATGTTGGGAGACATGACCAGATTATTTAATGCATTTGATACATACGGTATGTTGCTGAATAGACAGTCAAATTTTTCTCATCATGTAGTCCTTTCTATATTTGTTATTCTTCTTGCATTCTGATTTGCATCAAGTGTTTCTTTTTTTTTCTTTTTTTTTTTTTTTTGCTTCATTTTTTCTGCCTTGAGCTCCTCCATTCTTGGGCTGTTGGAAACCATGTCTTTTACAACTCACTTTCTTCTCCCTATTCCTGCTTTCTGCCCTCTTGGAAGTTGCAATGACTTTAGCTAATCAACACTTTAAACTTATTTTCCTTTTTCTTTTGACTTAGTTTTAGACTTACAGGCAAGTCTTGAGAATAATACAAAGAATTCTCATTTCCCTTTTATCCATATTCCCCAAATGTTAATGTTTTACTGCATTTGCTTGATCATTGCCTTTCTGTGTGTGTGTATCTTTCTTAGCTCTGTCTGCTGACCAGACTTACCCATCCGTATCTGTTTCAATGCCTGTCTGTCCGACTGTCCATCCATCTATCCATCCATCCATCCATCCATCCATCCATCCATCCATCCATCCATCCATCCATGTTAGCAACCAGGAATTCACACCAGGACATCCAATTTCAGTTCAGTATCGCAGGGTTCATTTTGACCTTTCCTTTCCATATCTGATGGTGGCTGCTGCTGTTCATCCCGTCTCTACTTATAGGCCGCAATGTTTTGAAAAGGTTGACAGTGAGAAGTTTGTCAGGATTGTACCTTAGCCTCATGTTTTTGAGCGTCATTTATGACTCTTGAATTCTGTCTTCAAAAATTTCCCCTCTTCTAGAAATTATGTTGTCTTTCTAATATTAACTAAATTTATAGTTGTGACTCTTGCTGTTTGGTATGCCTCTAAACAGAAATACATCCCCCTCAGCCAATTTCTTGAAACATTTTTAATTAGTCTATTCCAAGTTGTATTAATATTTAGTCCCGTTTAATAATACTGAAAGAGCATAGCAACATTTGATTTGCCAATTATTTTTAGTTTTCAATTAACTCATTACTATTGAATCATTTTCTGAAGCAATTAGACAGCTGGAGAGCAGTAAAACCAATGAAAAGATCTTGGTGTTTTCTAAGAGTCAACAAACACATTTATTATGAAATGTCTTCAGTTTTCTTGCACTCTAATTTGTTCAGTTAGCAGATAATGTTCCTGGAAGAAGCATATAGCAGAAAAAATGTGACTTTAGTAGATGTTAACAATTAAATGCTCTTGCAAAAGTAATTTATTACTAATATATGTCTTTGCTATGAATGTTACTTCTTTTATTTTAGACCTAAAGATTTAGAGTCATTGGATTATATGTTGGGAACAATTAAATATAATTTTAAATTGTCATTTCAGGCCCTTATTTTTTATGATACTATTTAGCAAGATTCATATATGTGGAAGAGAAAGTGTCACAAAAAGGAAATCCTTAGTATAGTAGTAGGTTATTAACTCACGTCCGTTTTTCTATAAGGTCTTGATGTTTCTATAATCAGAAAGATTTTCAGAATTTTACTGAAAAGTAAAATGCAGGTTCGGAAAAATAAGATTGTCTGATTGTTTTACTGTTGAAGGACTTTTGGGCCATAGTCCATGTAGGCTAGTTTCAGTGTAATCACTTGTAAATAAGTGTTAACTATTTGTTCCCCTCCCTCTCTGTTTGTAGGTCCTCAGGCCAGCCAATAGGAAGCTGTTCTCCACTGGGCTTGAAATTACAGAAGTTTTTAGTGGCTTATATTTCTCTTCTTCCAGAAGAAATAAAGAGTATGTGTCAGTAAAGGGTTTTTTTTTTTTATGTATTAACTTAGAGTATTTTTTGTTTGTTTTTAGCAGGTTGGTTATAAGCATCATCAAGTATTGTAGTAAATATTTTCCAAAGCTTTCCTTTTTGAGGATATGCATATTTTCTCAGAATCACACAGTATCTTTTTTGAGTACACACTTTAGTCATTGTGTATAACATCTGATCAGTATTGGCATGAGTAGAATGGAGGTTATTTTAGGAGGTGTGCTGCAATTTAGCCATCTTTTGTAATTGTCTACTATTCAATTTCAAGAATTAGTAAAATATATACAAGAAAGAGGGAACCTGCTTTTAGGAAAAAGTTGTAAACAGAATACCCATTGTGGCAAGTTGTCCCTTTATAGATATTGACTTAGAAAGATAGAAAAAATAAGCCAGGTGCAGTGGTTCATGCCTGTAATCCCAGCACTTTGGGAGGCCAAGGCAGGTGGATCACCTGAGGTCAGGAGTTCGAAACCAGCCTGGCCAACATGGCGAAACCCCATCTCTACTAAAAATATAAAAACTATCTGGGCATGGTGGTGTACACCTGTAGTTCCAGCTACTCAGGAGGCCAAGACAGAATCATTTGAACTCAGAAGGCAGTGGTTGCAATGAGCCAGAATCGTGCCACTGCACTCCAGCCTGGGCAACAGAGCAAGACTCTGTCTCAAAAAAAATACTTGTTTTATGTAAGACCTTGTCCTAGAACTATCCCTGATCTTCAGGTTGGAGATGTATTCTTCATTCTAATGAGGTACATGAGAAGGCAAAGGACAAAAGCAGTGTGATTGTTTGCTGAGCAGCAGCAGGACCTACTCTGCTTTGTGAATCCTTGTTTCTCTCCCACCTTTGTGATTTATAAAGTGAGCCTAGGCATGAAATACATATTTTTTCTTTTGTATTTAATCTGCAAATAAAGTGACAAGATGACCAATGGCAAGATCTATTCAAACTTCAGAAAAAAGGGACAATATGGTCTGTATATCATGTCTAAGTTTATAGAAAATTGATTGTTTTGATTACTTCTTCTTTAAAAAAATGAATTACTGGGGAAGAGAACTATTAGAGCCATTCTTTAGTTTGGTAGTTTTCAGAAGTTTAATTAAGCTTCTGGGCTGCAGCCATATGGGGATGAAATTGTCAGCCACGTTGCTGCCTCGCATGTTAGTAGCACACGAGCGAAATGATGTTGGCCAGGGCTTCCTAGAATTTGAAAGCCAGGTGTTTGAGGTCCAGGGCCAGGCATATTCCAGATGCTTGGTAAATGTGTTGAATCGATGTGAAATGGAAGCTTAGCCATTGTCATCTTCCTAGTGTCATGAGTGAGGTTTTAGGCAAAAGATGGGATTTACTGAATTTAATTGGTGCAAATGGAAGAGAGAGAACAATTGAGGCTAGGAGTTCAAAAAGAGAGAGGAATTAAAACGTTCATTCACAGTTATGTAGTCATTTTTCAGTCACCAATTTCCAGTGAGTATCTTCTGTGTATTCTGAATATCTGTTGTGCTAGGTATTTGGAAAGATAAAAAAATAGGCATCCTTTAAGGAGCTTCTGAGGATTTCTTAAAAGTCATTCTACAACTATTTGAGAAAACAGACGTTTTCACTAACTGCATGAGCTGAGAGTCCTTAACAAATCACACATTAGCAGAGAGGACAGAATGAAGCACTATCCCTTTGTATCTCAAAATAGAAGTCTAAATGATTGGGATTAGATCCAAGGTAGTCAAGAAACAGACTATGAGAAAGATGTTACTGTTTATAGATACTAGAGGCCACTAACCATCAATACTTCCTATCCTGTTTTTCCTTGACAGCTCAAGTAGAAGAATGACTTCTAATCATAAAAAATTTATCTTTTACCGGCTGGGTGCGGTGGGTCACCCCTGTAATCCTGGCACTTCGGGAGGCTGAGGTGGGCAAATCGCCTGAGGTCAGGAGTTTGAGACCAGCCGGCCAACATGGAGAAACCTTGTCTCTACTAAAAATACAAAAATTAGCCAGGTGTGGTGGCGCATGCCTATAATCCCAGCTACTCGGGAGGCTGAGGCAGAAGAATCTCTTGAATCCAGGAGGCAGAGGCTGCAGTGAGCCGAGATCGAGCCACTGCACTCCAGCCTGGGCAACAGAATGAGACTGTCTCAAAAAAAAAAATCTTAAAAAAAAAAACAGCTTCATGGGTATCAAAATCTCTACAGTAGAGTAGAAATCTTACTAAATAAAAATGAAATGAAATTAACTTTTTATTTTACAAGAGCTTTATTGAGATGTAATTCACCCTTTTAAACCATTTGATTCAGTGGTGTTTAGTATACTCACAAAGTTGCACAACCATTACCACTATCTAATTCCAGAATATTTTTATCGCTCTCAAAAGGAAACCCCAGGCCTGTTAATAGTCACTTCTCATTCTCCTCTACCCTTTGCGCCTGGTAGCTGCTAATCTGCTTTGTCTCTGTAGATTTGCATATTTGCAGCATTTCATGGAAATGGAATCATAAAATACGTGGCGTTTTGTGTCTGGCTTCTTTTAGTTAGCATAGTGTTTTCAGGGTTTATCCACGTTGTGGCATGTGTCAGCATTTTATTCCTTTTTGTGGTCGAATATGTCACTGTATAGATATTTCACATTTTGTTCATTCGTTGGTAGACATTTGGATTTTTCACTTTTGACTGTTATGAGTAATGCTCTTATGAATATTCATATACAAGTTTCTGTATGAATACATTTTTAATTCTCTTGGATATATACCTAGAAGTAGAATTGCTGGATCATATGGTAATTCTGTGTAAGTTTTGGAGAAACTGCCACACTGTTTTCCACAGTGGCTGCACCATTTTACATTCCCACCAGCATTGTGTGAAGGATCTGGTTTCCCTGCATCCTCCCCAACGCTGATTATTTTCTGTCCTTTAGATTATAGCCATGTTTGGGAAGTGGAGTCTCACTGTGGTTTTAACTTGTATTTCTCTAAAGGTGAATACCTTTAGAGAAGGTATAATACCTAAAGGTGTTGAGCTGCTTTTCCTGTGCTTATTGGCAACAAGGATAATTTACAACATTTTCTTTCAGGTAGCTTCTTATTGAGGTTTATTCGGAAGATGACAAGTAGACATTGGTGTGCTGTTCCCATTTTTTTTCTATCTAAGGCTTTGGCAAATGTCCCACGATCCAAGGTCCTGGGTATAGATGGGCTTCTTGCTCTCAGGTAGTTCACTCTGTATATGTACTTGTATGGTTATTTGCCATGACTTTCCATCAATATGTATATTTTTCATCTGCTTTAATCTACAGTAAATAGTTATAGTTAATATTGGCATTGGGATGTTTGAGCTCTTAATTTTACATAAGAAAAAACAAACATTAAAAAAATTATTTATTCATATAATTGAACTTATTTTGTTTCACAAATTACTAGTTTAAGTGTGTACTGAAGTATATGCTGTTGAATTTTGACCTCTTCAAATAGGCCAGTAAGTTTTTCTAAAAATTATATTCGTAAGTAGAAAACCGAAGATGAAATATCAAACAATAATATTTGTTAGAAGGTATTTTAAAAATGTCAGTAAAAAGGAATTTGAGGAGATAAAAAAATTTAAACTTCTTTAAAAGCATCTTCATTTATAGTCTTATTTTTAAAGGAGAATTGTTTCATATTAAAATTGAGCTTTAGTGGAGGCCATAGTGGGAAATAATAGCTTTGAAATTCTGCTGACTTTCTGCATTAGAAATTGTAGATGTTATAAATCAATTTTTCGATAATCACAAATGATCAGAATTGCCTTTGGGAATACGGAACTGCATTTTTTGTGTTTTGCTGTCAGGGATGTTATTCATTGCACCATGATCACACATCAAATTCTCCTGAGAGGGGCAGCCCAATGCTACCTTCTTCAGACAGCTATGAATTTGCTGGATGTGGTAAGTTTATCTTTTGCTTTCATTTACAAGTCTTTCTAAGTGAGTGGGTATGCAGAAATGAGTTAACATAACAGACCTATGATGCTACCATCAGAAAGGCCTGCTTGTAAGGTTGGCCCTTGGCTGGCACTGGGACCTTAGATTTTGGGAGCATTTACACTAACGTAACTGCTAAGAGTGCTTATTGTATCTAAAGTGTTTGTTCAATGTGGTTTATGTGGAACACCTGCTTTTTCTGGGAGTCTGGAATTTCAGGATGTATTAGGCAAAGGGTGCCTACATGACCACATCCTAGTAAAGCCTGAGGCACTGAGTCTCTAGTGAGCTTCCCTGGTGAAAATCTCCGTGAGTCTCTAGTCAGCTTCACGGAGATTTTCACTGTGTTGTCACAGCTTGTTGCTGGGGGAGCTAAGCATGTCCTGGGTGGCCCACTGGGAGAGGACTCTTGGAGCTTATGCCCTGTTCCCTCTATACTTTTCCCCTCATCTTCCCCTGTATCAACATTCAAGGAATGTATACCATGCTTATTCTGTGCTTTTTACAAAGCCTCAATAAGTGTTGTTTCCTGTAGGGGTCAGAAAACTCCTTCTGTGCAGTGCCAGGTAGCAGACATTTTTAAAGCTTTGCAGCTGGCTTGATGATCTCTGTTGCAACTTCTGAACTAGATAAACAAGCATTGGCTATGTTCCAACAAAACTATTTACAAAGCAGGCTGTGAGTTGTTTCTGCCATTGCCTGGCCTACATAGAGCAAGGTATCTTAATTCAAGGTACACAACCTTAAGGGAATGAAGATCTACATGGTTTTCTTAGTCAAGGGGTAATTTTTATGGCATTGAAAAGAATCACATTTTTTAAATTTTGAGACAGAGTTTCACTCTTGTCTCCCAGGCTAGAGTGCAATGGTGCAATCTCAACTCACTGCAACCTCCGCCTCCTAGGTTCAAGCAATTCTTCTGCCTCAGCCTCCTGAGTAGCTGGGATTGTATGCATGCACCACCATACCCGGCTAATTTTTGTATTTTTAGTAGAGACAGGGTTTCACCATATTGGCCAGGCTGGTCTCAAACTCCTGACCTCAGGTGATCCACCACCTTGGCCTCCCAAAGTGCTGGGATTACAGGTGTGAGCCACTGCATCTGCCCTCACATTTTGATTGAAAGTAATTTCTTCTTATAGAATTTTTTTTTTTAAGATTGTGACCATATTTAAGATAGTAACCTCAATTAAGTTAACATGGTATCTTTATGTTAAAAGTTGAATAATATTTTCTTTTTAAAATATAGCTTTCTTTTGATTTAGCTAATGATAACCTACTTTAAACAGTATACTTGGTTGCTTCCACATTGGTTTTAGTTTATTCATTTAAACATTTTAATATGAGTAATTTTTAAAATCTTTCCTGCCTTGCCCAGGAGAAAGTGTCACTTTCTGATGTCTCAACTTTTCTCATGTCTATGAGACAAGAGGAATCCTTAGGACGAGGAACTTCATTGTGGACAGAGGTGAGATTGAAGATAATTTAATAAGGTCTTTGAAAACTATAAAAAATGGTTTTCTTAATGAATTTCTTACTAGCCATTTATATAAGATATAATGACTGCTTTGTTATCTGTCAACAGAGACTTTGAAATATTGTATATTTGCTTTGAGTGGACTTAACTAATGCTGCTAAGATGCTTATGGAGAGGTGGGAGAGAGGAAAATGTTTGCAGTAGAGATAGACCTATTTAGAAGAAAGATGTTGCTAGTGGGCAGATCTCAACTCTGGATGAGATGCCCTAGGAATAATGACGGTGTTAGACTCAAACACAGTAAGTGACACAAACTCCTCTTTCTCTGTTTTCTGTCAGTGAACGGCCCCTTCCTCCACCCAGTTGTCCAGTTCTCACATTTTCTTAATTCTCAGTTTGTCCTGATTTTTGCATCCAATTCATCAGGAAACCTTCCTGTCTCATAAACATCTTTCTTCTTCTCCATGCCCCACTGTGGCTGTAGCTCAGACCCTCCTCATGTGAAGCTTCTTCCCTGGTGATGATGTCTTATTGATGTCGCATCCCTGGCTTCCAGGTCTTTTACTATGCCACCCTTTTTCTTTTGTAAACCATGGGATGTAGTTCATACAACTGACTTTAGTGTTTATTCGTTGTGTACGTGATTGACTTCTGATGTTTGTCCCCTCTAGGTTATATATTTTTTGAGAAACAGGAACCATGTATATATTTTCAACATTCTCCAGTGCCTAAGTGATCAGCGAAACTAGGGATTATTTCTTTTAGAAGGCAATTCTATGTATATACATCGAGAGAAATAAGAGAAATCAGCTTGGAGTATGCTATAATTAGGCATAAAATAATGAGGGCTCAGGAAGTAAGTTAATGGCAGAAGAAATGAAGAAGAGGCAAATTGGGGCCTTTAAAAAATGAAATTTTGTTTTTTTAATTTCTTTTTGAAATGGAGTTTTGCTCAAGTGCAATGTCGTGATCTCAGCTCACTGCAGCCTCCGCCTCCCGGGTTCAAGTGATTCTCCTGCCTCAGCCTCCCTAGTAGCTGGGATTACAGGCGTGTACCACCACATCCAGTTAAGTTTTTTGTATTTTTAGTAGAGACAGGGTTTCACCATGTTGGTCAGGCTGGTTTCTAACTCCTGACCTCAGGTGATCCACGCGCCTCAGCCTCCCAAAGTGCTAGGATTACAGGCGTGAGCCACCACCCCCAGCCAGAATTTTGTTTTATTTTCTTGATAACAATGCATCTGATTATGTGGAATTTGAAAAATATGGAACCATATAAAGAAAATAAAAATCACCTGTAATGCCTACCATCAAACTAAATGTATATTTTTTGGTTTAGTTTTTAATTCTTTTTCCCTATGAATATAATATATGTATTCTCTTACTTCTTTCTCATTATGGATAAGTATATGTAGGTTTAAAATGATAGTATTAATACATTTGAACTTTCTAAATATAGATTATACTGTTTTAAATTTCATTTTTTGTATTCACATATATATGAGCATTTAGCATGTTGCTGAGTCATTTTTCAGGATGGGGTAGTAAAACTTCAGCTGATTAAATTTTTAAAAATTAACTGAATCAGTTCCTTTTCTTGGACTTTGTTTCAAAATTTTTGCTTTTATAAATAACATTGGGCTGAGTGCAGTGACTCACGCCTGTAATCCCAGCACTTTGGGAGGCTGAGGTGGCAGATCACTTGAAGCCAGGAGTTCGAGACCAGCCTGGCCAGCATGACGATACACCATCTCTACCAAAAATACAGAAATTATCTCGACGTGGTGGCGCGTACCTATAGTCCCACCTACTCGGGAGGCTGAGGCAGGAGAATTGTTTGAACTCTGGGAGGTGGAGGTTGCAATGAGCTGAGATTGTGCCACTGCAGCTTGGATGACAGAGTGAGACCGTGTCTCAAAAAATAATAAATAATAACATTGGGAGGAACTTATTCCCATATGTTTTTACTTATACCTGTTCTTTGGTATAAATTCATAAAATCGAATTTACTGTATTTCAATATTTTTGAAGTTCTTGACAGATTGAGAGAGGTTTCAAAGTACGACAGTGGACGTCCACTTTATCTACCATGATACAATACCAAATGTATGCATGCTGATTATTTGCCACTTTGATAGATAACACAGCATTTGGTGACTGTTTGCATTTCTCTGATCGCTGGTTTTTTAAAACGTTTTTTTCATGTCTCTGTAGTATTTCTTTTGTGAATTGTCTATTCTTGTCCTTTTCCTGCTTTTTGGGATTTTAGTGTTGTTTTTTTTTTCCCCTTGATTTGTAAGTGCCCTTTTTATATTAAAGGTATTGACAAGTTGTTATACCTATTTTAATACTCTTAGTTCTTTTTTTTAAAAAAAATTAGCTTTGATTTGAAGATTAAAACGATTGGTCAGAAGTATTTATTTCTGTTTTGCTCTTCAATCCTGCCTTGATTCTTATCCTACCCCACCCCGTTCCTAAACAAAGGTGTTTTTGATACAGATTCTGCTACTATCTTGCAAGTTTTAGTTAAAATATATATTCTTAGTGATTTCTTTATATCAGTAGGCAAAGACCCTTTTTGTTCTTTTTTTGTATGTTTGCATAGTATTCCATCTGGTGGTTGTACCATTGTTTATTCAGCTTCCCCCTTGCTGAACTGTTGGGTTGTCCAGTCTTGTGGCTTTTACAGACAATGCCACAATAAATAAATATTCTGCAGGAACATCTGCAGAATGGAGTCCTAGAATTGGGATCTCTGGTCAGAGGTTGGGTGCCTGTGTAATCTTTCTGGAGATTGCCCAGTTCCCCTCTATAGTTTCCTATGGCTGCTGTAATAAATTACCACCAGCTTGGTGGCTTAAAATAACATATATTTATTCCCTTACAGTTCTGGAGGCCAGAAGTCTGGAATCAGTTTCGCTGGGCTGCCATTAAGATTCTGGCCGGCCTGTGCTCCCTTGTAGGGGCGAGTCCATTTCCTTGTCTTCTGGAGCTGCATTGCTTGCATTTCTCGGCTCATGGCCTTTCTCCATCTTCAAAGCCAGCAGCCTAGCATCTCAAGATCTCTGCTTCATCTTCACATGATATTCTTCTTTTCTGTTTCTGTGTCAAATCTGCCTCTGCCTTCCTTTTATAAGGACACTTAGGATTACCTTGGGCCCCCTCACATAATCCACCATAATGTCCCCTTCTCAGAATACTTAATCTGCAAAGCTCCTTTTGCTGCATATGATAACATTCACAGGTTTCAGGATTAGGACCTCAGTATCTTTGGGGCCTACCATAGGGTTGCAGGAATCTTACATGGTATGATAGTGCCTATTGTGAAGCAAGATTTTTTGCCAATCTGGTGGTTGGGAAAGGCATTCCAGTGTAATTTTAATTTATCATTCTCTTAACATTTGTAAGTTTAGTCATCTTTTCAGTTTCATTTTGATTTTTGATTTTGTTTACTTTTTTCCTGGTAGTTTTTACTTATGAAAAATTTTAAAATTCTTAGGAGAGTATAGTGAATTCTCACATACCCATCACCCACCATCCACCATTGCTGCTGACGGGTGGTCTTCTTTGACCTAGACCTCCTATTCTCCCTTCCTCTCCCAGTTATTTTGAATCAAATCCTGTCAAATCTTATTTTTAATGTATAAATATTTGAGTATGTACTGCTAAAAGATAAGGAGTTTATAGGGCTTAAAAAATAAGACCTTACCACACCTAAAAAAAACTAACAATGTTTTAAAAATTATTTATTTTTGTTTGTTCAGGTATTCATATAAGGCCTATTCACTGCAGCTAATAGGTGTAGCTTTAAAATTGTGGACTTTAATCCAGCTGGAGTTTATTTTGGTGTATGGTATAAGTTGTGAGTTTTAAAAGAGAAAATTCATGTGAAAATGCTTTAGGCTCCCTTAGCCCATATTAAATGTAAATATCTACTGTTACTAATGACTTTTCGCCCTGGTTTAAGGAGTGAGGCATTTGCCTGTTTTATTATTTGTTTTTAAGGAGCCAGCTCTTAGGTTTCTTTATCTGTTCCCCTTGATTTTTCATTTCTGTAATACGTCAGTGTCTGTTTTCATCTGTTTTCTTCTTTTACTCTCCTTTCGTTTGTTTTGCCTGTCTCCTGATGTCTTGGAGTCATTTGTTGAGAACTATGTATTACACATCTCCCACAGGCCAGGCCCTATGCTGAGTGTTGGGAATACAGGGGTCAGTGAGAGAAACATGTTGGCTAGCCTCAGAGTTTATGGTTGGTGGTTTATAGCTGAATCCAGATTTTAATTCTTTTTTGTTTGAAGGCACTTACATATATGTGTATATATTTTCGTGTAGATTTGACTGTATCCTATAACTTTTATTACGTAGTGTTCTCATTATTACCTAATTTAGTTATTATGTTAAAGCATGTAAAATCATTGATATTCAGTCATTTTAAACCTATAGAAATGCCGTTTTCATGTAGTTCATCCTAAATAATTTTTTAATTAATAGACTTTATTTTTTGAAACAGTGTTAGGTTTTCAGAAAAATTAAATAGAAAGTACAGAGAGTTTCTGTGGCTCATGCCTGTGATCCCAGCACTTTGGGAGGCATAGGCAAGCAGATTGCTTGAGCTCAGGAGTTTGAGACCAGCCTCGGTAACATAGCGAGACCCTGTCTCAATATATTTTAAAAATAAAATAATGTAAAAAAAAAATCATACAGAAAAAGTGCAGAGAGTTCCCACATACTCCCATGGCGCTCTTCCTCTCCCTACATACAGTTTTCCTATTGTTAACATTTTGTATTGACGTGTTACATTTGTTACAATTGATGACCCCCATATTTATTATTATTAACTAAAGGTCATAGTTTACATTAGGTTCACTGGGCGTTGACAGATGTGTAATGCCATTACAGTGTCATACAGAATAGTCTCACTGTCCCCCAGAATTCTCTGTGCTCTGCCTGTTCATCTCTTTCTCCCAAACCTTGGCAGCTGATCTTTTTACTCTCTCCATAGTTTTGTCTTTTCCAGAATGTCATATAGTTGCAATCATACAGGACATCATGGCCTTTTCAGATTGGTGCTTCCACTTCATAATAGGCACTTAAGGTTCCTTCACGTGTTTTCAGGGCTTGATAGCTCAGTTTTTTTAGTGCTGCCTAAGACTTTATTATCTGGATGTACCACAGTTTATCCATTCCCCTACGGAAGGACATCTTGGTTGCTTCCAAGTTTTGGCAGTTGTGAATAAAACTACTGTAAACATCTGTGTGCAGGTTTTTGTGTGAACATAACTTTTCACCTCATTTGGGTAAATACCAAGGAACACAATTGCCAGATTGAGTGCTAAGATTATGCTTAGTTTTATGAGAAATTGCCAAGCTGTCTTTCGAACCGTTCTATTTTGCACAGAGAATGAGAGGTCTTACTGCCCCACATTCTCTTCTTAGGGTTGTCAGCGTTCTGGATTTTAGCCACTCCAGTAGCTATATAGTGGTGTCTTATTGTTTCAATTCCCAATTCCCTGAAAATATATGACACTTAGCATTTTGTATATGCTATTTACCATCTGTGTGTCTTCTTTGGTGAGGTGTTCAGATCTTTTGCACATTTTAATATTAGGTTGTTTGTTTTCTTATGATGAGCTTTTAAAAGTTCTTTGAATACTTTGGATACCAGTTCTTTATCAGATATGTGTTTTGCAAATACTTTCTCAGTCTGTGGCTTGTCCTCATTCTCTTCTGTGTCCAAATAGATTTTTGAGACTTGTATTTTGATGGGGAATCAAGGGAGCCTACCTACCCAGAGACTGCCATTTAGATGTCATTTTAAACCTTTAGTCTTGACATGAAAACTCTTTGAAGTGGAAATATTCTGAATTTTGTGACAGATTTGATGGAAAAAATCAAATATGAATTAGTTTAGTTGTCAAAAATAATTTTGGTAGAGCAGAATCATGCCTGTGGAAATAGAAGATTTGAAAAGCTTCACATCTTTTATAGCAATAATTAGGAAACTTAGTCTGGCCAGTTTTAGAGGAATACAAAGAAAAGTGTATACTGTTAAAAGATAAATACTGGCTGATCTCACTGTTAGACAGATAATATCTTAAGATCATCTGACTTGATAAAGACCTGCACAGAACAACTTCTTTTAGCATTATCAAACTGCTCATTCATTGTACCTTGTGGTGTTGGTCTTGACCAATTCATTAATTCAGTCATTCATCAGTTTTGTCTTTGGTCAAGTGATACATTCTTCCTTTGCCTCCTTATAGTTAACTTTGAATAACCCTAATGGATACAAAAAATAATTTTTAAAAAATGCTTACTTTTTAGAAAGACTCACTTCATCATAATTATTTTCTTTATATTTAAACTCAGTTATTGAATTTGCTTACTAAGACAGATATTATAAAAAGGATATTGAGAACATATTTAGATTTTAAAACAAAAATTTCACCATTACATATAATCAAAGATGAGTTGTGAAATTGTGTGACTTTTGTTTGCAAATTTTCTAAAAGATGTAGTGGAGAAGGCCTTGGGCAGTGTTTCTCTTTTAAATTAATATACAGTATTTTAATATGCACATATGATAGAAAATAAACTTGTGAGAGGAGGATAGGAACTTTTATTATAACTTACATTTCAAATTCTACATTCTCTCAAAGATAAAACTTCTTGTTTTAGCATGTAAAGCTGGAAGAAGTTTTAGTTGAAGGCTGTAATTTGTTTTACATGTGTTTTTTTTTTTAGAGATCTTTAGAATACCTCATTAAAATGTACATTTTGCATAAGGTACGTTAGAATTCTTGCCTGTTAATGAAGTTTATACATTCTTTGAAGGAGATTAGAGAACACACACACACACACACACATATATATATGTCATATATATATACACATACATATATATATATATACACACACATAATTTTTTTGTTTTTACTGTCTGTGGAACTCAATTATCATAGTAAATGGTTTATTACTTTGTATTCAGTTATTTAAATTCAGTTTATCATGAAAGAAAGAAAATTGACTTAAGGAAATTAGAAACCCTTTGTTCAGTTAGGTTTTTAAAACAAAGTAATAACTGTTTTCTTTTCCAGCTATGTGACTGGCTACATGTTAATGAAAGCTATTTTAAGCCATCCCCACTGTGTAGCTCCATTGGACTTCAGAAGACATCTTTAAATGCTTATGTGAAGAACCTTGTTCAAGAGTATGTTAAGTCATCTGCTTGGGAAAGTAAGTCTGCAGTCATTTTTATGGATTGATAAAACCAAAATATTTTCTAAGAACTTTTAACTAGTTTTTCAGGCTGAGAGTTAGGCTTTATGAAATATGTGATGATTTATTGAGGCCAAACTTGTTGAAAGTGGAAAAAAAGTAAAGACACTGTCTCCTAACCTGTATTAATACTTTATTTGTTCTGAGACTTGAGATTTTAAATTATTTTATGTTTAAGGAAGCTAGTAAGTTGCCAGAGTAAAAAGTGGACACAAAGTACTTTATTTATTCTGCAGTTACTGGGTCCTTGTGAACTAGATACTGCAGATATGGTTTTAGAGCCTCTGAAGTAGAAATATGTGCAGTGGAAATATGTGTTCATCTTTTTTGTTTTTAAAGCATTATGTTTAGTATGCACTGATTATGGAAAACAATTTTAAACAAAAACTGTGTTTAAAAGAATAGTTTTATTCGTTTTCTTTTCAGCAGATACTTTGCAACATCAATTTTACAAAGGTCCTTTCTTTGAGGAAATATATAAGACCACATTAGAGAAGCACTCTTTTTTTTTTTTTTGAAGCAGAGTCTCGCTCTGTCACCCAGGCTGGAGTGCAGTGGTGCAATCTCTGCTAACTGCAACCTCCACCTCCTGGGTTCAAGCCATTCTCTTGCCTCAGCCTCCCGAGTAGCTGGGATTACAGGCATGTGCCTCCACACCTGGCTAATTTTTTGGTATTTTTAATAGAAACGGGGTTTCATCATATTGGCTAGACTGGTCTTGAACTCCTGACCTTGTGATCTACCCATCTCGGCCTCCCAAAGTGCTGAGAATACAGGTGTGAACCACCGTGCCTGGCCTAGAGAAGCACTCTTAACAGATTCATTAATTAGGATTCTTTTTACATTCCTAATGCTTCCGCTTCATTAAAGTCATTAGTGATAATTTAGGAAAATTCTATCTTCAAATTTAACATTTCTTAAATTTCCTAGCTTTGTCTCACACAAAGTCATTTTCATCTCCTGATTTCATTAATCTGACCATGGAATAGGTCTTAAATGATCAGATAAATATTCTTCCAAAATGCATGAGTTTATTCTTGGAATATTTCTCTTTTGTGTTTTTAGTCTTTTTTGGTCTGTCTGTTATCTAGTAAATGTCCTATGCTGTTACATTGGAAGATTAATTGAAGTAAATATATGTTAGTCCCTATTAAAATAGATATAAACTGAGGGTCAGATAGAGGTCTGAGAGACCATGGCCTTTGTGTCTTTATTCATTTAATCTCATTTCTGGTCACATTTTAGGGAACACCCTCTCAGCTGAAATACTAGAATTGCCTCTTAAGGGATTGCCTTGTGTCTACTCTTGCTTCTTCTACAATCTCTTTTCCACATGGTACCTAGATAAATATTTTCAGAATACAAATTTTGATCTTAGATATTTTTCCTCCGTTTCTTTGTATATATTCCTTTTAACCTTCAATGGCTTCCTTTTGCCTTTAGGGCAGAGATGAAGGTCCTCTGCATGGCCAAATTGTTTCCTTGCCTCTCTCCTGCCATTTATGCTACTTCATTTTTTACTCTTCCCTGTCACTTAGTGTACACATGAGCATCCTTCTATTTTCTGGAATGTAGCATGCCTTCTCCTGCCAGAAGACCTTTGATACGCTCTTCCTCTTGTTTAGAATTCTTGTGTCCCTTCATCTTCCCTCTTGAGTCATCACACTCAGCCCAGTTGTCATTTCTTCAGGGAAACTTCCTTTTACTCTCCAGATGGGGGCACGTCTTCCTAGCATACATTCCACTAGCACCATGTACTTCTCCGTTATAGCCCTCACTACAACTGCAATTTTACATGCTTGCTTTATTCTTTGATTAATGCTTTTCTCCTGTAACGTTAAATTCCATGAGCACAGGAACCACTGTGTCTGTAGCACCCAGGTAATTGCATGGCATGTAGCAGGCACACAAATTTGTTTTTTGTTTGTGTTGAAATATGTATTTATAATAATGAGCCATGCTCTAGAGTGTTCTACTGTGTTTCCTCTCTGCTGTATTTCTCTAATAATTTAATATTAATAAGTCATAATCATTTAGTGGTTTTGTTTTTGAAGCATTATCCTTGAAGAATTTTGTTAATGCTTTGCAAACCTTAACTATTGTGTTTTAAGCGGGAGAAAACTGCTTTATGCCTGATTGGTTTGAAGCCAAGCTTGTTTCTCTGATGGTCTTGCTGGCTGTGGATGTGGAAGGAATGAAGACTCAATATAGGTAATTGTTTCTATAATTAAAAAGAAAGCCTATTAAAAAAAAATCTGATCAGAATCATGATGTGTATTCATATTTTTGAATGATTGAAGTGAGTTGATCACAGGTATTAAGATAGGGTACTAGAACATTAACAGTATACCAAAGAAATGTTTAAAGTTAAAAACAAATAGGAATAAGGGCATATTAGTGCTTTTAGACTGGTAAATTAAATGTTAAACTTAACAACTTAATGTTAATTAGATGGCTGGGTACAGTGGCGCCTATGATCCCAGTACTTTGGGAGGCCAAGGCAGGCAGATCACCTGAGGTCAGGAGTTCGAGAACAGCCTGGCCAACATGGCAAAATCCTGCCTCTACTAAAAATACAAAAATTAGCTGGGAATGGTGGCATGTGCATGTAGTCCCAACTACTAGGGAGGTTAAGATGGGAGGATCACTTGATCTGGGAGGCAGAGGTTGCAGTGAACTGAGATCGTGCCACTGCACTCCACCCTGGACCACAGAGTGAGACTCCATCTGAAAAAAAAAAATTAATGTTAAATTAGAGAGGATTAAAAAACTATATATAATAATCACTGGTTTTATATCAGAGTATTAGAAATAGGTTATAAGATTCCAGTATAAGTTTAGGTAAGGAGATTTACTGGATTTGACTCCTTTGTAAAATACATGATTTTTAAAAATGATAATAAAGATAATATTGTTTATATTTTGTGAGAATGTAAACAGATCGGTTTTCACTGGATTATAGTTTTGCAATAAGCAGCTTCAGTAGGTAGATCAGGTAGGATATTTGCATGACATACAGTTAATTTGATTTATACCAAATCTCTCTTCCAGACGAAGATTTAGTATCAAAGTTGGTTATCTAGCCTGGGAAAATAAGTGAGACCCCGTCTCTATAAAAATTTTAAAAAATACCAAGCATGGTGGCTCACACCTGTGGTCCCAGCTACTCGGGAGGCTGATGTGGGAAGATTGCTTGAGTCTGGGAGGTTGAGGCTGCAGTGAGCTGTGATCACACCACAGCACTCCAGCCTGGGCGACAGAATGAGACGCTGTCTCAAAAAAAAAAAAAATGTTGGTTATAACAGTTCTAAATAAATCCTTAGTTTTTTTTATTTTTATTTTTAAAAACATGTTGTATTTCCTTGACTAACTTATGTTTGTTTTGGTTTTATATTTTTTTATTATGGAAGCAGGATCTCAGCAATTTAATTTACAAATAAATTGGGTATAGGATTTCCTTCCTACTGGCACCTGGCATTGAGGACAGCCGTTCTTCCCTGTGCTTTCTTTAGTGAATCGCTGCACTCACGGGAAAGCACGGACCAGAAGATGAGTCCTCCATGGTGCTGGTTGTCTGGGTGTTTCATGAGAGTAACTTTGATTGGATCCATTAACCAACCAGTTTCACAGATTATAGGTGGGAAATAATTTGCTTATGCTTTTGAAATGGTTGATTTTGGCATGTCTTTTAATGTCTAGTGGAAAGCAGAGAACAGAGAATGTATTGCGGATATTCTTAGATCCTCTTCTGGATGTGCTTATGAAGTTTGCAACTAATGCCTACATGCCCTTGCTGAAGACTGACAGATGCCTCCAGTTGCTGTTGAAGCTACTGCATACATGCAGGTTGAAAGGTTCCTATGCCCAGGATGGTAAGGATAAGTTGTTTCTCTTGGTATGTTGCTTGATATATCATTGGTATTTAGAGTAAAAGTCAATTTCTAACTTTTTAAAATAAAAAGAACATTCAATAAACATTTACTGTGTGTCTCCCAGTGGTGATAGGGTACAGTGGTGAAGGAGCAACCATCTGCTCTTGTGAGTTGGCATTCTAGTGGTTTATATGCATTGGTAACTATAATGTGATTTCATTTGCTTTTTAAAAAAGTTTATGCGTGCTTATTGATTTCTAGATCATTTAAAATGATCACTATTTTGTATATGTTTTAGCGGGATCCATTTATGGTTTCCACTCTGCTAGAGCACGAGAATGACAGTAATTTTATAATTACTTGTTTTTACATATGTTAATCTCTGAGTACCTTTTAAGTAGAAAATACCTCATAAAGTTAGTGATAATAGATAGAAGCATTGAGCTACTTCTTCTCTCCTTAAACTAAGGTATGTAAAACAGCAGTTGAAAACTCATAGACATCAGAGATGAGAGTAGTGACAGGTGAACCTCCCAATCCTTTCTGACCAGTCTCATTTGCAGTTTTAGAAATTTCCTATTTAAAAATTCAAGAGAAGCATTAGTATTAGGTTAATCCTGAGAATAAAATTGATATGCATATATTTTAATATATGCTTATGAAATACCCTGATTTTCTATAATGATAGTAGCAGAATCAAATGCTATGAAAATATAGTAATTTTTAAAGTAAGACTTTTAACTCCTTAAGAACATACATTTGAATTCATTGGACATGTCCTGACTATTTATTCCTATGCTCAGTGCTTTCAATGTAGAACTGGGTCGCATATGCCCTTGAAAAATCACCATAATTTTGGATGCAAACAAAAGAATTCTGATATATAAGTTATAAGTAAGTTAGGATGCAAAGTAAACACCTGTGTACTCACATGCAACCTAAGAACGAATTTACCTGTTTAGTACCCTTCTGTTACTCTTTGTCTTCCTATTGTGACTTTTATTATATCCATGCATTTTAGAAAAGACTTTTTACCACATATATAGATATTCCTCAACAATATAGTGGTTTTTTTTCAAACTACTTTATTGAGGTATGATTGACATGTTAAAAGGCCTTACATATTTAATGTATGCAACTCAATGAATTTGGGGATGGATATACACCCCTGAAACCGTCACCATCATCAAGGCCGTAGATGTATCTTTTACCTCCCAAAGTTCCCTCTGGCTCCTATTATTATTACTCTTTGTAATAAGAACACTTAACCTAAGATCTGCCCTCTTATCGAATTTTAAGCATCCAGCACTGTAGCTATTAGGCATTATGCTGTGTGATAGACCTTCAGAACTTCATTGTTTTGCATAATTGAAACTTCATACCCTTTGACCATCCTCTCCCATTCTATAAGTTGCCATTTAATTTTGTTGATTTTTTTTTCTTTGCTATGCAGAAGTGTTCAGGTTTCATGTATTGTTTATTTTTACTTTTGTTGCCTTTGCTTTTGGTGTCACATCCTAAAAATTATTGCCACAACCAATGTCAAGAGTTTCTTCCCTGTTTTCTTCTAGGAGTTTTACAGTTTCAGATCTTACAGTTAAATCTTTTTTTTTTTTTTTTTTTTTTTTTATTGAGTTTTGATATTTTTCCAGGGTGGAGTGTGGT
>CAUYQU010101295.1:0-123433 GCA_963574635.1 Cheracebus regulus | reverse complement strand
CTTTTCTCTCTTTTTCTAAAATCTCTTCCTCTTTCTTTCTCTTTCACTTTTTCTTTCTTTTGCTGTTTCTTTCTTTCTCCTTTTCTCTCTTTTTCTAAAATCTCTTCCTCTTCCTCTCTTTCATTCTTTTTATTCTAAAAAAAAAAAAAAAAATATTTAGGATCAACTTTCTCAAGAAACATGAAATATTTATAGGTAGAAAACCACACTTATTGGGATATGCAAGGAACCTTGAATAAATGGAAAGCCTTATTTATCCTTTTAGGAGCTGAAGGCTAAATACTGTAAAAATGTCAATTCTTTATAAAGAATTCTTCCAACATTACTTTATACTTTTTCAAGCCACTAAAAAACTCAAGGTGTGTATATCCAGGGCAACTTGAATCTATGCTCCAGAGAAAAAAATTAAAATAAAAATAACAAAAGAAACTCAACCCAGAATATTGTAATATTTTTGATTTTCTATCTTGGCCAATGGAGGGGGCAGTTTCAGAGGCTTCTGTGTGGTGTTTGCTGCTATGCTAGTCCTTATCCCATAGATCAAGGAATCCATGGGAGGGCTCTGCCAATTACTAAGCACGGACATTTCAATTATACACTTGAGGCCTGAAAAATGGCCACTGGGTTTGTGAACACAACTGACCCACTGAGGGAGATCAAGGTTAGGACTCCATTTACTATCTGGACCCCACTGACTGCTTCTCTAATAGGAGAATTTATTGTGACATTTCCTTCAGTATCAACTTGTACAATTGTGTCCAGTATTCCCCGAAATGTCTGGGTATTTTTACTCCAATGTATGGTCACCTAAGTGAAAGGCCATAAGTCCCTTTTAAGAAAGATACAGAGAATCATTATGATAAAACTTGCCATGCTACTCTAAGATTCTTCCTCATGGAGACATAGCCTCCCTTTTTAGGCACAGGGTTTAGGACTGAAAATTGTCTGGTTCAGATCTGAATCATGACTTTTAACTAGGGCAGGGGCCCTCAACTTTCTGATCATCCATTCTCAATTTCTTCTGGTTAAATAAGTTAAGCATATGCTTGTTGACTGCCCATCCATCTTGCCCATAGAAACGCTGAGTTCCACAGACAAACTCCACAGTTCGACGTCGCTCAGACCCTTTGGATGCCACTCTGAACGTGGTACTAATTAAAATAATTCTGCCTATTTTGTTACTGGTGGTTACATGTTGTCACTTTGCCTCTATTATTTCAGAATCTTTTTGTCCCTTTGCTACAAGAGAGCCTAGTTCTGGAACAGTCTTGAATTACAGAGAACAGCCACCATTGATTTTCTTAATGAAGCTAATGCCGCCTTCTCCAGCACATTCTTTATTTTTTGACAGTGTTCCCCAGCTGAAAACAGCTGATTGGCAATCTAGCATGCTCAATTATTGGATCTTTTAATCCCTTCTACTGCCATCTCCCATGGCAAATCTGCATTTCTATTTCATTTGGTGTGGGCTATCACTTTTTCCAAACTTGCAACAGCCATTCTAGAACATACTAGTGTTGCCTCCAGGGGTCCTTGCCAGGGCATTAAATCCTGAGTCCTGGGAAAACACTCTCATATTGTTATAATTTCTTTTATCCAATTTTGTTTTCTATTCCTTTGATTCAGCACCTTCAGAATGCAGTCCCATATAAACTCTCCTGGCTTATGGAGGGTACTACCACCTAGCAGAGGATAGATAGCCTTGGGCAAGGCAGCTCCCTTCATGAAAGGACAATTTTCACATCCACTGATGATTCTTATTTCAAATAATTATTATTGTGGCTGCGCAATAGCAATCCTCTAATTCCTTTCTTTAGTTTATGTATCTCTAAGACCCCAAAATAACAAAACAGGAAATGTAGTGATAGGTAATATATTAAAAATATATATAAATTATCCTCAAATGAAAAACAAGATTACCTCTCCAGGAATCAAAGAGATACAAATTAAGACAATTCATATTTCATTGGAAAAAATTACTATTTTTGAAAGTAACATACTCAGTTTTGGCAAGGACATAGTGAAAGTGTGAATTCTTATTTCCTTGTCAAGAGAGCATAAGTTTGCATAAAAAATTTAACTCTTTGTTTTCCAAAAATTAGACAATTCCTCCTCTGGGAAACTTCAATAATTCCTTTTTGTCTCATTTTACTTTCTCTTTTTCCTCTTAAAGATCAAATTAAATTTATACTTTGAATTATAAGTTTTCTTAGTATCATTTTATCTACCTTAGCTTGCACTGCCATACCAAATGCCATAGACTAGATGCTTAAACAACAGAAATTTACTTTCTCACAGTTCTGGAATCTGGAAAGTTCAATATGGAGGAGTCAGTTCTGGTGAAGACTCTTTCTTCCTGGCTTCCAAATGGCCACCCTCTCTTTATGTCCTCACATGATACAGAGAGAGAGAGGGAAAGAGAGATCTTCCTCTTCTTATAAGGTCACCATCCTATCTGATTAAGACACCAGCCTTATTACCTGCTAAAGACCCTATGTCCAGATACGTTGGGGATTAAACTTCAACATATGAATTTTGGGGAGATATAATTCAGTCCATTGTCTCATCTTAAAATAATTGGCTTTAAATATTTATCCTATCATTGGCATACTTGCAAAGGGAACTGACAGAAATGATAAATTTATAATGTTAACTTGGTGGTTTCTGAGTGGTAAGAATTTTTTGCTTTTCTCTTTGCACTTTTCAACTTATCACTTGAATGTTTTTATAGTTACTTTTTAAAATTATAAATGACAAAGCAGTGTCTTTTCAAAAGTACCTTGTTTGCTACCATAGTGAGTTGAAAGTGAGAAAAGAATTATTTTATCACCTCAAAGACGCTGACTCAGTGTTTCTCAAATGTTCCCACTAAACATTCCTGTGAAGAAAACAAGAGGTAAGGGAAAAGGTATGCTGTGGGAGGAACTTTTGTGAGTACAATCAGATGACTTCCTTGAAGTCTTATATAATAGCCTTTAAGTTGACTTGATTTTTCCATTTTATTCATAATATATCTGTTTGTTACCATATAAAAACAATGTTTAAAATTACTTACTATTGAGTAAAATTCATGTTCAAAGAAAATGTATCATTATTTATCTCAGGGCTTTAAGTGCCCCTTGATTCAATCAGCTTACATCTGGGGGCACTCAAATCCCTATTTGAGAAGCATGGGATTAATTTAATTATCAAAATTATCATTTGCCTGAACTTCTACAAATTGTAAAATACCTTCCACATAAATTATCTCACTGGGACTCTCAGCATCCTCTTTTACAAGCTCAACATACTTCACCCAGTCCTTTAGCAGTGGAATTCCTCCAGACTCAGTCTTACGCTTCTTTATCATATAACTCTATATTCACTGCCTAGCGATTACTTTTCTTGACCGTAGTTCAATTGCCTGATACATTCTAGTGATACCCAAATCTATATCTCCAGAGCCACCTATACAAAAGTCAGCTTGATATCACATCTTGGCTGTCTATCAATTATTTTAAACTTTAAATATCCACTATGAAATTTGTGAATCCAGTAGGAAATTCCTACAAATCTTGTTCATTTCCATTCAAAAGCACTACCACCCACCTAGCTCTGCAAGCCAGAAAAACCTGGTATAATCTCTGACACCTGAATATTTCTTACACTCCCATCTAACATATCACAAGGTTTGAGAACATCTAAAAACACCTCCAGTTAGTTTATGTTTCACAAGTTCACTACGCCTTCACCATCATCATCCCAGTCCAAGCTACCTTAATCTTCCTGACTACTGAAATAGAAATATTTGAATTTCTACTTGGAAATCTAGCAAGTATATTAAAATGAGGCTGTCTACCTCAACCAGTTCTTTTCCCCATCTTCTTCATGGGAAAAAGTGCCACCATAAACCTAGTTCGTTAGGTGAAAAATGAAGAAATAGTTCTGGATTCCTCATTTTATCTAATATAATATAGGTCAACACACAGTTATAGAACATGTTTATTATCACATAAAATTATCTTTAACGGTGCTGTAGCAAGTCTTGAGATTATATAGAAATTTGTTCTTACTTTTAAGAATTGGTTTGGTTGTCCTAGTTCTTTGTATTTTTGTATGAATTTTGGAATAATATAGCCAATGTCTTAATCATTTGTTTACTATAAAGGATCATTTGAGATGAGTTATAAAGAAAAGAGGTTTATTTGGCTCATGATTCTACAGGCTGTACAAAAAGCATGGCAACAGCATCTGCATCTAGTGAGGACTTCAGGGCGCTTCCACTCATGGCAGAAGAGGAAGGGGAGCTGGTATGTACGCAGAGATCACATGATGAGAGAGGAGGCAAGAGAGAAAGGAGAGAGGTGCCAGGTTCTTTTTAAACGAGCAGCTTGTGTAGGAACTAATAAAGTGAGAACTCACTGCCACCCTCCACCACCAGGGAGGGTATTATTCTGTTCATCAGGGATCCATCTCTACCACCCAAACACCTCCCATTAAGCCCCACCTCCAACACTGGGGATCAAATTTCAACCTGAGATTTGGAGGGGTCAAATATCCAAACTCTAGCAGCCAACTTTTACAACACTACTAGAATTTTGACTAGGATTGCACTGACCTATAGATCAATGTAGGGAGAAGTGACAATATAGAATTCACATTCATAAAAGACATGGCATATTTTTTCATTACTTTAGGTTTTCAACAATTTCATCAGTATTTTAATTTTTTATTGTTTTCTGCTTACATTATTATATGAGAATACAACTGATTTCTGACTTTGAATCCGGTGACCTTGTAAATGTCACAAGTTCTACTGGCTTTCCTTTAGCTTTCTTGGGATTTTCAATGTACTCAATCAGTGTCCACTAATAAAGATAGTTTTATTTCCTTCATTCAAATCTGCATGCCTTTCCTTTTTTTTTTTTACTTGCCTATTGTACTAAGAACTCTAGTACTATGTTAAATAGAATCTTGAGGAAAACATTCAGTCTTTCACCCTTCAGTAAAATATTACCTGTAGGTACTTCATTAAGTTGTGGAAATTCCTTTCTGTTCTTAGCTTGACCAGAGTAATTTTTAAATACATTACAGAAATTAGATTTTCTCAAATGCTTTTTCTATATCTACTAGAATAATAATATGTCTTTTCTTTTTAAATTCAGTTACTATGATGAATTACATGGATAAATTTTCAAATGTTAAATTTTGCTAATTGAGGTATATCAAACTTGATCATGATATAGTATATTTTTATGTATTGCTTTACTTAATTTGCTAATTTTCTTACAGATTTTTGAGTCTCTATTGATAAGGTATATTGCTTTATACAGTATACCCCTTTATCCACAAGAGATCTATTCCAACAACCCCCATGGATACCTAAAACTGCAGATGGTAGTTAATCCAGTATATACTATATTTTTCTACACATACATACCTTCACAAAGTTTGTTATAAATAAGGCACAGTATGAGATTATCAATAATAAAACAGCACAATTATAATAATATATTACAATAAAAGTTATGTGTATGTGTGCTCTCTCTCTCAAAATATAAAATATTTTATTGTACTATACTCACCTATTTTCAGACCACAGTTGAATATATTTTATTATGAGTAACTGAAACCATGGAAAGTAAAACTGTGGATAAGGGAGGAACTACTTCACTTTTCTTTCTTTTTATTCCTGGTGGAATAAGGGGAATGGGGACTTCATATCAGTTTCCTCCTTTTGATTTTCTGAAAGCGTTTGTGTAGGACTGGTATTATTTATTCCTGAAGTATTTGATAGTGTGGCATTGTTTTTAGACACTAGTATAATGAAACATATTTTATATAAACATATAAATAAAAAATACTGTTCCAACCATACTGCATTTTTATATCTCCCAAAATAGTAAAATAATTTAAATATTCATCAGTTATGTTCTTAGACCAGCGTGTAATTTAATTGTTTCTTTAGATTTGAGGGGAGGCCAGTCTGCTACTAGACACCCTCAGAGAATTACTGAGAGAGGGAGACAAGTAACAGATTTTACATTTACTATTTTGTGATCCTATGTACAGAAATGATTATTTTTATATGCTATTTACACCACATTCAGATCTAAGGGGAAGAAGGCTACTTCAGTGAAATTGTCCTTAATCTACCTCCTCATGATGCCTCCCATTTTAAATACATCAAAACTACATAAACTGAAAAATAACTGACTGTTAACATTAATAATGGAGTCAGAACCACAGATGCAAAAAAGAATAAACATATAATCAGTATTTCTTATATGTGATTTCTTAATATTATATGCAGAAAAGGATATAAAGAAATTAATTATATATTTTGGGTCACTATCCAAAGACAGAAATATTTAGAATTACACTATAATACTTCCTATGCTATAACATTCTTTAATAATTACATATTTGTTTAATAATTTTATATTAAATATAATTTAATATAATCATATACTCATATATATTAGTAAATATATATTAAATATAATTACATATGTTATATAATAATATATTGAATATCACATATAACAATATTTAATTGTTATATATTGCTATATAATACATATTATATAATTAAATGATAGTATAATTCTACAATAAATAATATACAATTAAATGATAGTATAATTCTACAATAATAGTTATATTTGTTATACTATATAAGTATTATACAATTATATTATATATAATTTTTATTATATAAAATATATATTATAAATATAAATATCCATAATATATATTATATATAATTTTTATATATAAATTTATATATACTATATAATTATATAAAGTATACTCACCATTAATGAAAGTGTGTTCTTAAAGAGTATTTTAAAATTCAGACATAAAAAACACTGGGTAATATTATCAGTTTTACATTATTTCTTCTCAAATATTAGAGTAAATTGAAATTTCTTGAAAGTTTTCTCTTTTGTAAAAGTGAGGCAGAAAGATAACTTTTATTAAAAAGGAGATGGAAACAATGAATCATTGTTTTCTATTCCACTTCAGAAAGGTTGTTTGAAGGGAGCTGAAGTGCTGGTTTTCGGAGCTTTAGAGTGAGAAAAGTGCTTGGATGGCAAATTTCCTGTGGAAAACACATCCAATTTATGCCTGGTATCCTACCCCTCGTCACACATTGAGGCCATATTACATTAAAACTCAAATGTTATGCAAATAATTGGGCCAGCGGCTCTGGGAAACAACTCCTGTATTATAGGAGTACACCACCTAGGCTTTGATTGCCATTCATTAGCATGGTTTCCAGTAAGAGTGATGTTTCCAAGTGATGCAGAACTGAAAGCAGATTCTGCATGAAATCCCTTTCCTGTGCTGCACCTGGTTCCCCTCCCGCTTCCTTGCCCTCTGCAGTGACACTCCATGCCTGGTTCCTGTCACTAGCCAGGCTATGGTTTCAAATCCCAACTGTGTGTTCTGGTTTTCTTCTGAGTCTTACTAGAGGTTTATCGACAAAACACAGGCTCCTCATAATCTGTTTGAAAAGCCCACTGTGTTCAACAGGAAGATATGATTATCCTTTAGCGGTGAACACTGTGCTGTGTGTTGTCACTGTGGAGAATATATCCTACGAGCATGTGTATGAAGGGAATCAGACTGGGAGTGAGTGGGCGTTGTGGTTTGTCTCCAATCTACTGGTGATACAACCTCTTCTCTGCCAAAAAGCCTAAGATCCAGTGTCCTTTGGGAACTCTGTCTCTAGGTTTTACTTTGAAAACCATCTGCTCTCTCTCGGTCAATATTGGCTCACCAGGGAAATCCTGGCGTCTCAGTCTCAGCCTCATGTCCGGGGAAACTCCATACCCAAGTCAGTCAAGACTTAGGTATCCTTGGAGGGAACATTTTGTGGATTCAGCACTCTGCATGTGTTTATTTTTTGGCCCAAAAATTATCCAGAGATGAAACTAAGCTTTCTAATTATGCAAATAAGTACCAAATAGTCTCCTTTTTAAAGAAAGCCATTATCATATAGTGTAAACAGTCTCTGAATTTCAATTTCAGTTCTGCCAATTAACCACCACATGACCTTGCATGAGTTGCAGAGGAAACCTGGACATTGAATACTCTGAACTGAAACAAATACAAGCAGAAAAAAACAAAAACAAAAACTATTCTTTTTCACTATGTCTCCTCAAATGTACTCTTTGACCTATTTCTTCCTCATTGCTACAGTGAAATCTTGGCAGGCTTCGATATCTTTTTATTACGCTCAGTTAATAGAAGTGCTCCAGTCACTTTTGCATGTATCCACAGTCTCATTACAGGGCTAAGAATGTAATAATCCCTGCTCCTTATTCTTACCACTACCACCACCCCCTCACCTTGCTATTACTTTAAGCCTGGAAATACAGAATGAGGGAAGAACACACTTCACTTCTCTTTTCTCCGCCTATTTTTCCTCGTCCTCCTCTTCCTGTTTTTAGGACTTACTTGAGTTCTATCAGGCTTGGAGATGGAGAGTGAGAAAGAGAGGTATGCAACACTTGAGTGTTACTTGAATGGCATGGATATAATCTATGCTGGAACCCCCTGAATATGGCAGTGTTCCAAAGCTGATTCTTCCTCTCATGGGATGCTTTGGTGAGTTTCTTAATGATATCCCAACTAGATCCCTCTAATCACAACTTTCTTGATGCTTACTTGTTGCTTGCTATCTGCTTTCAATTCTTCCCTCAGCCTCTGATCATGTGGCAGTCAACTCCCTAACTGGGTTCACACCTTTCCTGAAGTTGGGGTTGGGGGGTTGTGGAATTTAAAGTAGTTGCAATCACCTTGCTCTCAGATGACTCTTATCTAGCCTATGAGAAAAACTATTGCATCCTTGTTTCACCATGTTGTTGATGGATAAGATTTTCATTCCCAAGATAACTCTTGTTCTCTCTTTATTGTCTTGGGACAATTTGTCTCTAGTTTCTTTTCCCTTCCATTGCTTCAAGGATCCAGTATTACAGGAAAAATCCTGAAAATAATTTCTTTGAAGTTTTGTTTCTTAGCTCAGGGGGGAAAAAAGCACCCCTTTTATCTCACAGAAGTAGAAACACTTTCTCCATAGTAATCTTCTCTCCCAGCTATTTCAGCTTCAACATTTTATACCTTCAAGGTGGATGATGGCTCAAGGTCTCAAAATCAAGTCTATATAACTCTAAATCCTGTGCTCTGAATCAGTAGGTGTCTTGTGTAGGGGGGAGATCCCATAAGCACTGAGGCAGGAGCAAAAGGCATCAGTCTATTTCCATATAAATAATGAAGAAGAAAGTAACCAGAAATATAACCGTAGTAGTCATTAGTTCTTCATATGTGATCTTAGGTATTCATAGGTCACCTTAATTCTTTTACTAATGCCTCTCAGGTTGGAAGTGTGAACCTGGGGTGACATTGGGAAATGAATGACACTAAGGCCAGATGCTCTAAGCCCTCTGTCACGCCCACATAAGGGCTGCTGGAGGGTGCCTTGGCTGTGCGGCAGCACCAGTGCTGGGAAAGCACCCGCTGTTTAGCCAGCTAGGGAAGGAGACGTCCAAGATGACTGAGACATCTCCTTCCCCGGAGGAGTTAGGAGAATACTCCACTTCTCCAAGCTCTTGTGGTAAGGCCGGATGACTGTCAGGTAGGCCCACAGACATCGGAGGGCTTAACTGTCTCTGTGTGATGCTGTGCTTCAGTGGTCACATTCCATGTCTACTCTCAGCTCTGCTTCTGCACCTGGTTCCTTTTCCTTGAAAAGATACAGTAATAGTAATATAAATCTTAATGTTTTAGTTCTTTCTTGGTAAGTATGGAAAAAGTACTGATGCATTATGCTCCTTACCTCACTTCAGGTGCCAGAAATTCCTGAGCCCCTACCTGAATGACACGTGATGTACTTGACCCTATCACTGCCAATGCCCTATCTACCCTGCCCCCAGATTTGCAATTCAATGAAAATGAGAGCCTCCTGGCATTTGGGGCCACTGCTGGTCTCCGAGATTTGGGTAGCAGTGGAACCTTGGGCCCAAACTCTCTTTTCTCTATTTCTGTGTCTTGTGTCTTTTATTTCTACGATTTCTCATCTCTGCACCAGCCAGGAGGGGTTTACAGAACCCTGTAGGGCTGGACCTTATAGTCTTGGTCTGTTTTGTGTTGCTCTAAGGAAATATCTATGGCTGGGTAATTTATAAAGAAAATAAGTTTATTTGGCTTGTGGTTTTGCAGACTATACAAGAAGTATAGTACCCACACCTGTATCTGGTAGTGGGGGCAGCTCAAGCTACTTTCACTCATAATAAAAGGCAAAGAGGAGCTGATATGTGCAGAGATCACATGGTGGGAGAGAAAGCAAGGGGTGGGAGAGGTCCAGGTTCTTTTTAACAAAATCAGCTCTTGTGGAAACTTAATAGAGTGAGAGCTCACTTACCCACGAAGGAGAGCATTAATCTATTCATGAAGGATCTGCTCCCATGACCCAAACACCTCCCACTAAGCCCCACCTCCCAATACCATACTAGAAATTTAATTTCAATATGAGACTTGGTGGGGACAAACATCTAAACCATAGCAGTAGGTAATACATTATGATTGACTGATACAGCACTTGGCCCTTAAAAGGAAATAGCAATTGACAGTGAACAAAGCCTTAAATAAAAAGGAATAAATATCTTAGTTGGCATGTTCTTATTCAATCTCTACAAAATTCTTCAAATCATACCTCTCACCATTCTTTTTATTATCTTCTTCTGGAAGTCCTACAGGCATACATTGGAGTTTCTTATTCTATCCATCAAATCTCTTAACCACTTACACATTTTTTATCTCTTTATTTCTTAGCTTCAGTTCTGGAAATATGAAAAATTACTACTTAAAAACTATTCTGAAAATACCAAGAACTGTTTGATGAAAATATAATAAATAAATGTGCAGCTGAGTTCTCAAGAAAGTAAGCAAAATCCCTAAGGGTCAGATGCGAGGTGGTAACTAAAAGATAGAGTGGTAAGAATATAAACCCAATCTTTGGTAACTCTCACTGGGATGAGGTTAGGAGGGAGGAGCCAGCATAATAACAATTTCAGAAAGTGTTTTTGACATTCACACACAAATCTGAGATATTAGGCCCACATGTGGGAGGGAGTGGGAACTGTAATACAAGTGAAATGGCTACAGCATCAGTGAATGACAGGGTGAACAAAAAAGAAAGAAAATCTGCGTGCTGGCAAGAAGATAACAAGGAAGCTTGTCTATAGGTGGACAAAAGTCACCCCTAAGACTTTATAACCACAGAGCTGAAAATCATGTGCACTTTGGTCTCAAATTTTTACCACTTTTGTATTTTGGGAAACCCTAAGCCAAAACAAATGACTCCAAATTTGTTTTCAGGCCAATATTATCCCTAGATTTCCTGGAAGAAACCAACACAAAATGTTGTCAATCCAGGTGTACTGAGTCTCATCGTTAAAGCCCCACTAAAGATCAGTTCACAGTTTGAAATGCTAAAATCAAAGAGGATACAATTCATTATGAGTGCTACAAACAGCTGATTAGATAACGTAATATGATAGAACCTGTAAAACTGATTATTTTCGATGTTTCAGAACTTTTTCAGACTTACAGAAAGTTGCAAAAATAATGAAAAAAAGTACTATATACCTTTAATCTGGATTTCCCAATGTTTAGCATAAGCAGTCTATCATACATATACAGATATTTTTCTGAACCATTTGAGAGTAAATTATAGATGTAATACCCATTAACTACTAAATACTTCAATATATATTTCATAAAATAAGGCTTTTCTCATGCATAATTGCTGTATTTAATTATGATATCAGGAAATAAACACCAATATAATTATATTATCTACAGATCTTATTCAAATTTTGTCAATCGTCCATTGAACATAAAGTAAAAGAAAAAAAATGTTTCTCTAGTTTAATGTTCAATTCAGGACCGTACATTGCTTTAGTTGCTATGTCTCTTTTGTCTCCTTCAATCTAAAACCCTTCTTCAATCTTTCTTTGTCGTTTATGACCTTGATATTTTTTAATAATAGAGGCAGGTTATTTTGTACTATATTTCCTAATTTGATTTTCTCATGATTGAATTCAAGTTAGGTATTTTTGGCAGAAATAATATTGGGTTCTTCTCAATGCATCATATCGAAGGCAAATGACGTCTATTTGCCCTCTTACTGTGGAGATTAACTTTGAGCACTTGGTTAAGTAATATGTGTCAGGTTTCTTCAGCACAAACTTACCATTTCTCCTTTGTAATTAATAAATTTAATATGGAGAGATACTTTGAGACTATGTAAATATTCTATTTCCTATCAAACTTTTACCCATTAGTTTTAGGATCCCTTGATGATTCTTACCTGAAACAATTGTTACTATGTGGTTGTCAAATTATGATAAATTAGTATTTTAATTAAATTAAGATATCAAATAAAGAAATGACAACATAAAAAGAAAAAAAAACTAGGCAGATTTGTAAAAGAACTAAAGAGAACATCCAGAAATGATAGAGAATGTCATTGAAATTCAGAAGTTAATCAATGAATTAAAAACACATTAAATGCAGCTGAACAGAGAAATAACATACTAGAAAATGTGTCTGGAAAATTATTCAAAATCCAGCCTAGCAATATAAAGAAATGGACATTTTTAAAGTAAAATTAAGAGGCATGAAAGATCTAATGAGTAGGTACAACATAGGTTTAATAGATATTTCAAAATTAAAAGAAAAACAGAAGAGAAGTAATTTTCAAATAGTAGTGGCTAAGAATTTTGCAAAATTATTAAGAAACAAATCCTTAGATTCAGGATGTATAACAAGCAGAATAAATAAAACTAAATCCACACTAGATATACCTTAGTGAAACAGCAGGACATCAAAAATAAAGAAAAATTAAAGAACCAAAACAAGGTAAAAAGGACAGATTTTCTACAAAGATTGAGAATCCAACATGCAGCAGATTCATAGACAACAATTAAGCCAGAAGACAATGGAATATTTTAAAGCTGAGAGTTTACTATAGTTTCCCCTTATCTGTGGTTTTGTTTTCTACGTTTTGTTACCTGCAGTCAACTGTGGTTCAAAAATACTCAGTGGAAATTTTCAGGAAAAAAAAATGTTAAATTTCAACTTGGGCATCTTTCTGAGTAACATGAAGAAATGTTTCACCATTCCACTCTGTCTCGCCCAGGGGAAATGTGAATCATCTCTTTGTTCAGCATATCCACATTATGTACACAACCCACCTGTTAGCCACTTATTAGCCATGTTGGTTATGAGATTGACTGTGGTGGCAGCTCAGTCTTTTGTGCGAGTAACCCTTATTTCACTTAATAATGGCTCCAAGTCACAAGAATAGTGATGCTGTCCTACTGTTATAATTAATTGCTCTATTTTATTGTTAGTTATTGTTGTTAATCCCTTAGTATGCCTAATTTATAAATTAAAGTTTACAACAGGTATGTGTGTATAGGAAAAAACATGGCCTATACATGATTTGGAACTATCCATGTTTTCAAGCATCCACTGGGGGACCTGGAATGTTTCCCCCACAAATAAGGGGGGATTACTGTACTGTCAATATAGAATCCTCAATCAAGCTTAACAACAATTTAAGAGTGTAGCTATACAAAAATTTTAAGACAAAAAAAATACTGAGTTTACTGTTTATAGTTTCTCTATTTAAAAAAATTAACATTTTATATGGTAGGCAGAATCCTAAAATGGCACCCATGATGTTTACCTGTCCCTATTGTAAACATACCTTCTACTAGTTATTCAAACAAACATTAATCTGGGTGCTGCTGTGAAGGGATTTGGCTAATGTCCCCAAATCAACTGCTCTTAAGGAGATTATCATATGAGTCCTTTAGATCCGGGCTTAGGGGTCAGAGACAGAGGAAGTCAGAGAGACTCAAAGTGTGAGAATATTTGGGAGCTACATGGCAAGAAACTGGACAGCTTCTAGGAGCTGAGAGTGTAGACCCAAGCCAACAGTCACCAATACAATGGGATCCTAAGTCCTAGGACCAACATACTGAATAACCTTGGAAGCATATTATTTCCCAGAGCTTTCAGAAAGCAATGCAGGCTGGCTGACAACCTGACTTCAACCTTTTGAAAAACTGAGCAGAGGTCCAAGTTTTCACCTGTGTCTGGCCTCTGGATCCACAAAAACTGAGAGATAATTGAAAGGATGTACAGGCATACCTTGAAGATATTGCAGGTTCCATTCTAGTCCACCAAAATAAAGCAAACATTGCAATAAAGCGAGTCACACAACTTTTTCTGTTTTATAGTGTATAAAAAAGTTATGTTTATAGTACACTATAGTGTCTTAAGTGTGCAATGTCATTATGTATAAAAACAATGTACATATATTAATTTAAAAATACTTTTTTGATTAAAAAAATGCCAACAATCATCTGAGTCATCAGTGAGTTACAATCCTTTTGCTGGCAGAAGGTCTTGTCTTAATGTTGATGGCTGCTAACTGATCAGGGTGATAGTTACTGAAAGTTAGGATGGCTATGCCAATTTCTTAAAATGATGCAACAATGAAGTTGTGTTATGCAACAATAAAGTTGCATTGGTTGACCCATTCACAAAAGATTTCTCTGTAGCATGAGATGCTGTTTGATGGCATTTTAGACACAATAGAACTTTCATAATTGGAGTCAAACCCTATCACTGCTTTATCAACCAAATTTATATAAATATTCTAATTTGTGGTCATTTCAGCAATGGTCACAGCATCTTCACCAGAACAGACTGCCTTCATACACTACATCCATTCTGCAGCCCATGGATCAAGGAATAATTTTGAGTCTCAAATCTTATTACTTAAAGATACTTTTAATAAGACCATAGCTGCCATGAAGAGTGATTCCAATGATGGGTCTGGGCAAAGTAAGTTGAAAATATTCTGGAAAGATTCATCATTCTAGACGCCATTAAGACCATTCATCATTCATGAAAGGAAGTCAAAATATAAACATTAACAGGAGTTTGGAAGAATTTGATTCCAGCCTTCATGGATGACTCAAAAAACCACTTTTTTTGTTCATCTATTAGAAGCAACTCATTATCTGTTCAAGTTTTATGAGATTGCAGTAATTCAGTCACATATTCAGGTTCCACTTGTAATTCTAGTTCTCTTGCTATTTCTACCACATCTGCAATAACTTTCTCCACTGAAGTCTTCTACACCTCAAAGTCATCCGTTTCCAGAAGGTTTTCAAATTACTCCTTGATCCATGGGCTGCAGAATGAATGTTACATTAGCAGGCAGGAAAACAATATTCATCTCTTTGTACATCTCCATCACAACTCTTGGGTGACTAGCTGAATGTCAATGAGCACTAATATTTTGAAAGAAACTTTTTTCTCTGAGCAGTAGATCTCAACAGTGAGCTGCATATATTCAACAAGCCATGCTGCAAATAAATGCGCTATCATCTAGACTTAATTGTTCTATTTATAAAGCAGAGGCAGAATAGATTTAGCACAATTCTTAAGGGCTCCGGAATTTTTAGAATGTTAAATAAGCATTGGCATCAACTTAAAGTCACCAGTTGCATTAGCCACTAACAAGAGAGTTGGCTTGTCCTTTGAAGCTTTCATTCAGGCATTGAGGACATCTTCTTCAAGTATAAGGCTGTTCCATATATGAAAGTCTATTGCCTAGTGTATCCACTTTCAACAGTTTTCTTAGCTAGATTTTCTAGATAACTTGCTGCAGCTTCTACATCAGCACTTATTGCTTTACCTTGAACTTTTATAACTTCTATGTTTTTTCTTTTCTTTTCTTTTTTGAGATGGAGTTTCACTCTTGTTGCCCAAGCTGGAGTGCAATGGCATGATCTCCGCTCACCGCAACCTCCTTCTCTCGAGTTTAAGCGATTTTCCTGCCTCAGTCTCCAGAGTAACTGGGATTACAGGCATGTGCCACCACACCTGGCTAATTTTGTATTTTTAGTAGAGATGAGGTTACTTTATGTTAGTCAGGCTGGTCTTGAACTCCCAACCTCAGGAGATCCACCAGGCTTGGCCTCCCAAAGTGCTGTGGTTACAGGTGTTAGGAACTGTGCCTGGTCTCTATGTTTTTTCTTTAAATCTTATGAGCAGCCTCTACTAGCTTCAAACTTTTCTTTGTCAGCGTCCTTATCTCTCTCAGCCTTTATAAAATTGAAGAGAGTTAGGGCCTTGCTCTAGATTCAGTTTTGGCTTAGGGGAATGTAGTGGCTAATTTGATCTTCCATCCACTAAAACGTTCTCCTTATCAGCAATAAGGCTGTTTCACTTTCTTATCATTTGTGTGTTTGTTGGAGTAGGACTTTTAATTTCCTTCAAGAACTTTTCCTTTGCATTCACATCTTGGCTAACTGGCACAAGAGGCTACACAATTTGGCTTCTCTCAGCTTTTGACATGCTTTCCTCACTAAGTTTAATCAGCTTTTGATTTAAAGTGAGAGATTTGCAACTCTTTCTTTCACTTGAACACTTAGAGGCTACTGTGGGATTATAACTGGCTTAATTTTAATATTGTTGTTTCTCAGGGAATAGGGAGACCCAAGAAGAGGGAGAAAGACAGGGGAACGGTTGGTCAGTCAGAACAGAAACATTTATCAATTAAGTTCTTCATCTTATGGGTAGAGTGTGTGGTACCCCCAAACAATTACAATAGTAACTAATAACACCACAAATCACTCATCAAGATCACCATAACAGATATAATAATAAAAAAAATTGAAATATTGTGAGAATTACCAAAATGTGATGCAGATACATGGTTAGTACATGCTATTGGAAAAACGGTGTCAATAGGCTTCAACAGAGGGATGCCATGAACCTTTAATTTGTAAAAAACAGAGTATCTGCAAAGCATGATAAAGTGAGGTACAATAAATGAAGGTGACCAGGCTCAGAGATTCATGCCTGTAATCCCAGCACTTTCGGAGGCTGAGGCAGGAGGATCACTTGAGGGCAGGAGTTCAAGACCAGCCTGGCCAACATAGTGAAATTCTGTCTCTACTAAAAATATATAAAAATTAGCTGGGCATAGTAGTGCATACCTGCAGTCCCCGCCACTCAGTAGGCTGAGGGAGGAGAATTGCTTAAACCCCGGAGGCAGAGGTTTCGGCGAGCTGAGGTTGTGCCACTGCACTCCAGCCAGGGTGACAGAGTGAGATTCTGTCTCAAAAAAAAAAAAAAAAAAAAAAAAAGGCATGCCTGTATGTTGTTGCAAACCACCAAGTTTGTGATAATTTCTTACAATGCTATGGAATACTACTTTTTAAAAGATGGAAACTGGAGATATAAAAAGCAATGGATAACTCTAAACAATGACTATATAGGACAATGTACATAATAAAGATGGGGAAACACAAAGTTGGATATAAAGTACTAGCAAAAATTATATTTTTTATAAACATAAAAATTGAAATACCATTGTGTTTCTTGGGAAGATGCTAAAGATACTGAATAACTGGATTATGTAAAACCAGTTATGTTTAAAATGTCAGAACAACTGCTACAAATGATAAACTGAATGTATGAGTTTTCTTTCTGCTGTATTATCGGTAATTCCTTAGATCTATTTTTCATATCACACATTCTGTCTTCAGCAAAATCTAAACTGCCTTTTATCCTCGTGACTGTGGCTAGATTTGTTTTGCTTTTTTGTTCTTTGTTCATCCAATTATTCAGCAAAGGAAGTCTTAAGGGGTGATTATTTATTTTTATATTATTATGTTTTAAATGTTTTAGCTTGGGCTGCTATAACAAAAGATTACAAGGTGTGTGCTTAAACAAACATTTGTTTCCTACAGCTCTAAAGGCTTGAAATCCAAGACTAGGATGCCAGCATGGCTGGGTTCTTGGTGAAGGCTTTCTTCTGGTTTACAGATGGCTGTATTCTCATATCATCACATAGTGGAGAGAGTAATTTCATCCCCTTATAAGGACACTAATTCTATTTATGAGGATCCCACCCTCATGTTTTACTTACCTCCAAAATGTCTCACTTCCACATACCATTACATTGGAGATTAGGCTTCAATATATCAACCTGGGGGGACTGGGGACAAACATTCAGTCCATAGCATAAATAATTCTGGATACAGAGAAGATTACAAGTAAATTAACTCTCAGAATTCACCACTATTAACATTACTATATCTCTGTGTTTGCTTACATAGATGTTTATATTGGTAACCTATAAAGCTATATGTGTGTGTGTATACCTTTATTATAGTTATGAAATTCATACTTTCATTAATAATTATAGCATGATAATTAAAAGTAAAAACTTTGAAGTTAGAGACATGGGTTCAAGTTCAGCTCCAGCATTTACAAGCTATGTGAACTTGGGCAAATTATTTAATTTTCTGAACCTCAGTTTCTTTATCTGTTAAATGGAGGGGATGATTACCATATTTGCCACATAGGATGGTCACCGACTTAAAATTTCAGTTACTATTTTTTATTTCTAAAATGTACTTTTTCAAAAAACTATCTCTTTACTTATAGAGTCTTATTTCATTAAAAATTTTATATTTCCATATTTTATGTCTTAAATTACTTTAAATATATTTGTTTTATAGGATCTTTGGGTAGTTCTGTCTTTTCAGGTTTTTGAGGGAATGCATTCTCTTTTTGATTCTGTTATTTCTCTAGCTTTTCATGGATTGTTTCTTGGTGTGATTTACTTTTTAAAAATTTTTTTTATGAGAAGGTTTTAGGTCTTCTGTCTAGGTGCTATGTCCTCCTGATCCATGGTTTCAAGAGCTCACATTACTATCATTATGGCTACTGTTCACTTTTAATTTTAGTACATTAATGTTCCTTTTCTTGTTTGTTTAACTGTGTATTTTATCCAGCATTTCTTTGGGTTTGTGTTATTATAACTGTTAGAATTCATCTCCAGCAGTAAAATTCTAGACATATCAAAACTCGGAAAAATTTTAGATTGGACACATAGCTTCCCAGCATCCTCCAATAATACGTAAGCACAAACTGTTTCTAGTAAAGGGCAAGTCTGTTCTTGATTCATAAACATGCTAAATTGTCGGCCTCCCTCTCCTGAATTAAAAGCATATGCATCACTCTATTAGTAAAGCAAAACATTCTCATTTGACTATGTAAGTTTCAGGGAATGAAAAGGAAGGGCTTGAAGAAGTTTGAGGGGGAGAGGAGAGAAAGTAGAGAACATTAGCGTTTCAGACTTTTGTAACAGTCTGAGTTCTTAAGGAAATGAAGACCTGCAGTTACAATGTGCCTTTGAGATTTAACATCCAAGGTGTTTGCCCAGACTCTTCCCCAGTGAGCAATCCTAAATGGGTTGCCAAGAGAAAGATCACGACTACTAGAATATCTTTGTGACAACATGCAGCTTTATAAGATACTCTCACACTAGAAATTTGTGATAATGTAATAAGTGTATTACATTTTTAAAGAATAAGGGGATTATTGGCCAATGGCAGGGCTTTCTGTAATTTAAAACCCCCAAGAATTTTTACAAAGTAATGTGATCTGATTCACATGCACAGATAGCTGTAACACTACAATAAAGACAATTTACTTCCAAACTCTTGAATCATGAATCTAACAATTACAGTGCAATATAAATAAACATTCATTTCAGGTTCACTCTGAGCCTGAAATAGTTCCTAATGGTGGTGTTTCATGCTTCAGTTTGCAAACACACTTCATAGGTTCATTTAGAGCATATGCATTTCAGGTTAGGAGCCCTTTTCTGGAGCATGAAAATTACACTGAAGACCCTGGACAATAAATCCCAGACATTCCAGAAAAACCTTCTCTTAAGCAACATTAATGTTACATACAATTACATAGAATTTGATTCACTTTCCAGAAAGATTGGGAAATCATTTGGCTTGGTAGAAGATTTGGCTGTTATCAAGCATATTATACTTGGTTTTATTCCCTATAGGGCCTGAAGGGGAGGTCAAATAGTAACAAAGTATCTTTTTTTACCCCTGTGCTAAAAGATAATTTTTCTTCCCTCCTGGTCTGCCAAGATTCAAATCCCAACTAACACTGGCACATTACTTAACCATTCCTCCATGACTGTTTCCTCATCTAAAAAAAAGTGAAAAACATTAACTATCTTATGTGCTGTGAGGACCAAATAAGCTAAACCATAGTTGCTAGTATTATTATGCAATAACATTATCACTTTCGTCATTTTATGCCCTCTGCAAACAAATAAAAATAATAATGATGGTATTAAAATATTACTCTACAAGAGACTTTCTAAAGATGCATCTATTGAGGACTTACATTGTGCCAGGCAATTTAGAGTCATTATATCTTGTTTTCCTAACACTAATTCAAAGTTAGCACTTTTATTGGGTTTTACAGATGATAGAAATGTGGTTCAGAGAGGTTAAATAACTTAACTGTGAACACACAGCCAGCAAATTGATTTGAAAAGGCCAGTGCTCTTTCCACTATTTCTACTGACACAAGCACAATTTGACCTAAATATGAAAATGATCCTGGCCACTTCCACTTCTTTTAATGAAAAGTGAGTGTGGTCATAATGGAACAAGGGACATACATACATATAGCTAATTACTGGAAAAGGGTTGGAAAAGCCTCATCTTTTTTACTGACAATATTTATCGCTTTTGCAAGTCATCTTATCTCTCTGGTCCTCATTTTCCACACTGGTAAAAAGAGAAACTTAGTCTAGTGCATCTATTTAATTTTTCTGTCTCAGTTTCCTTATTTGTGAAACAAGAATATAAGTTTGCCTTCTCAGGGAAATTTTGGAGATGAAATGATTTTGAAAGTGTGTTCTAGTTATCTATTTCACAACAACTTACCAAAATAAATTACTTAAAACAGTATTATTTCTGTTCATAATGAATTAGAGTTTTGATAAGGCCCAGCTAGGCAGGTTTTATTCAGGGTGTCTCATAGAGTTTAAGCTAGACAGTGGCTAGAGCTAGGGTTACCTCTAAAGCTTCCTTAGTAATGTGTCTGGTGCCTGAGCTGAAAAGACTAAAACATCCAGCGTCTGGAGGAGCTGGGGCTGTTTGTCTCTCTCCACATGTCATTGTTCCATGTAGGATCTCTACAAGGTAATGTTGGGATAGCCAGATTGCACACATGGTGGCTTAAACACAAGCTGTTATTATCCCAAGAACAACTTGCAGAAGATGCATCTCCTTTCCTAACTGAACCTGTGAGATCACACAGCATCACCTCTGTTTCATTGTATTCAGTAAGGATGTCACTAAGTACCAAGAGCTACTCAGTTTGAATAGAAGGCACCAAGAATTGCACACGTCCTTTGAAAACAACCTTTAGACCACCCAAAATTGCTGAAAAGTGTAGGTATTGTTATTATTAATTTTATGCAGATGTAGATTATTCTCTCTGGGAATTGTTAACAGCAAATAGAAAACATTTCATGCCAACTCAATTCTAATACTGCCTTCTCCATATGTGAAATTGTTGTGTTCTTAGGAAATATCCATCAATTTTTATATTAGTCAAAGTAAAATAAAACATGGAGAAAAAATTCTTGTAAAAATATTACCAAACATGATGTTATCTCAAGCCAAATACATTTTTTAAGCTCATCTGCTTAAAAAAGGTTGTTTTCCTTTTTTTTTTTTCTGTTAAAATGGATAATCTAAAAGTGACTATACTAAGTATATTGGGGCATTTGGTCACTTTTGAAAATGTGACTGACATTTTGTACCATGCTTTATAATCTGAGCCTGTTAACTGTGAAGCAAGTAGTCTGGGGAGCAAGAAAGGTGAGATGTATGGTTTCTTCTTTAAGGGCTACCAGGGTCTTAGAAGTACATCGGTGTCATTACTAATTAAAGATGAAGTTCTGCTGAGAAAGCATCAGTGATGAATTCAGGGATTTTCAGGGAGTTATTTGTTTAGCTAAAACTGGAAGCCAAGTCAGCCAACTCTTATTTCAGTGCTCATTTAATTATTGTACACAGTTTCTCAAGATTACTACAAAGCTTGCATGATTTTTACTTGAGTATAATACATTGAGAAGTTTAATATCTCTGCATAGTTTTTACATAATAAATGTCCTGTTGTTTAAGCCCATTCCTATTAAATTTACAATGAAAGCAATGTATATTTACCATAATGGCAAGTTATTTTTATCTCAGAAGTAAATAAATAAATAAATATCCCCAATTTCCTTTATTCACTGGTATAGATCCACAATCCATATATTTATCTAACCCCTTCTTGATTCTATTTATTTTCTTAAGCTTGTATAAATTCTGAAAAGCATCACTAGCTCTAGAACTCCATGTTGTTTAACTTAAAATAAACTCTTTAAAACAACAAGGGTACCCATAAAGTTTTTAATGGCTAATCAACTCACTCAGCTTTTGTCTCTCTATAATGAAAAGATGTTAAATTTTAAATTAGAGATTCCGTTTCCAGCTTAAACAATTTAGTTATCATTTTGTCAATCTAGTCCAGCTCCAGGTTTTTTTTCTTACATATATTCTGAACAGAAATTTATATTTTGTTGTCCAGTTTTGTACACATCATGATGCATATAGGGACAGCAACCACATTGCAGGTTGTATTGGTCAGGGTTCTCTAGAGTGACAGAGTAGGATAGTATCAACTATTAGTTGAAAATATGAAAGTCATTCAAGACTTTTGGATCAAGACAGTGGAGTGACCACATGTTAATATCCAAGTCTTTGAGGCCTCAGTAAAATGAAAGTAAAGCAATTTAAAAATATTTAACAGTGTAACCCCTACGAGGCCAGAGAATGGGGAGGGGGTAATCATTAACAACTGAAAGTTGTTAATGAAAGTTTTGGAAAAGAGAATATAGAGAAATGGTATCTGATGAAGCAGTTTAGATGAAACTATAGCCTAGAGTACATATAGACAGAGATACAGCCAGAAAGCAAGCCATGTTCTCTCCGGAATTCTGGAGAGACTCAGGACTTGTGATGTGGGGCTAAAGATAAGGGTACAGATTTGAATTCTGTGTATGATGTCTTCAATCTCCTCTACCTCTGTGGCACAAAACTCCCAGAAGGCAGAAACCTTTCTTCTCACCCTGCTATTCCCAAGGGGGATAGGTTTGGGAGGATTCCTCATTAATGAAGTTGAGAGCCTCCAGTGCAAAAATCTCTGCTTCATGACATTCAGAGATCCCTTAATGTAACAGAAAGGTCCCTTAACTCGGTAACATGAAACCCAAAACTTAACTAGTCCTGTTTTTGAATCTAGAGCTTTGTATTGCCTCCTTCTCAGATGTATATTTTTTAATCCAAGCTTCTCAGACATTTAAGGAAATTTTACAACATGAAAGAGAAACCAACACATGTAGACATAAAATAAAACAATGCTAGGAAAACTGATATTTAAGGAAAAAACCCAATTTAAAAAAAATACTTAATTCTAATAAGTATCTTCAGAATGGTTTACAAAGATTGTATTTTCAAAGTAAAAACAGAATATTATGAAAGAAACTAAGAGAAATAGAAGTAGCTCTTTCAACATATAAAAATATATCAAAAAATTCTAAAGGAATATGTTTAAGAACACTTCTTTAAAAGAAGAAAAAAAAATAGAAGAATCAGGAGACATGAACATCAATCTATAAGATCCAATTTCTCATTAATAGGAGCAATATGAATCAAGAGAAGTCACAGAGAAGGGAATAATCAAAGCACTATACAAAAGAATATACCAGCAGGAAAGGCAAACATTTTTCCATACAAAAGGCTTGTATATTGTCCGAGATAACACATTTTTTTAAAAAGACATTTATTATTTTGTGAAATTTCAGAACACCAAGAATAAATAAAAGATCTTGAAAACTTCTAGAGAGAAACAAAGCTACAAAGGATAGAGAAAGAGGCTAACATCAAAATTCTTAGCAGCACTAGATACCAGAGGAAATTCGACAATATTTTTTTAAGAAAATATCCAGATAACTCAGATCTGGTAGGGTGCAGTGGCTTACATCTATAATCCCAGCACTTTGGGAGGCCAAAACGAGCAGATCACTTGAGGTCAAGAGTTCAAGACCAGTCTGGCCAATATGGTGAAACCCTCTCTCTACTAAAAATATTTTTTAAATTAGCCTGTAGTCCCAGCTTCTTGGGAGACTGAGGCACAAGAATCACTTAAACCTGGGAGTCAGAGGTTTCAGTGAGCCAAGATCACACCACTGCACCTCAGCCTGGACAACAGACAAAGTGAGACTCCTTCTCGAAAACAAAAAAAAACCCAAAAAACAAAACAAAACAAAAACACACAATGAAACCACAAAACAGCAGAAGAAAAATTAATTTCAACCTAGAATTATTTACCTGACTTATATTAAATGTTAGACTAGAATACAAATAAATACTTGGAATTAAAATCTCAAAACATGTAATTCTCACATACCTTACCTTAAGAAAATATTTTGGATATGCTTTAGCAAAATGCAGTAAAGCAAAAAGGAAGTACAAAAATCAAGGAAGTGGTGGTTCTCACCCAAGAGTGAAATGAAGGGAACTTTTAGAATGCCTCTTTGAAGAGTCCTAAGCCTGGATGGTACAAAAACTAGACTGGAAAAAGTAGATAGAAGTTCAGAAGGTGTGTATATGTGAATAAAAGGGAAATGATTTGAGATATTTGTAATTTAACCCTTGGTAATTTGGAAAAACTAAAGGAGGCCAAACTAAATATGCAGATGTGGCATCAAAAAATAAAAGGCAACCAAGCATACAAAACATCTGATTTACAACTCTTCTGTAAAAATTACTAGAGACTTAAATTTAACTAAGAAATAAATTAAAGGAAAAAACTCAGTATAGAAAAGCTGAGATAAAATATGTAGTGATGAACAAAGAATCCACTTAAATATAGAACAAACGGCTAACAACCATGGTGAAAATTAAGTTAACTGAATATAAATATTATAAACATTGATAACATACAAATAATAATAAAATAGGAAGAAATGAGGGACAAGGAAACAGGTGATGAGAAGTAATAAGACTGGTATAGGAGGAATTCAATTAAAACAGTCTAGCATTGAAACATTTAAAAATAAAGTAATAATTCATAAGAATAATTTTTCCCCATTAAGTGTTGAGCAATTTTTGAAAAAGACGAGTTTTTCTTGTGATAACAAAACCTTTCTATGACATTCCACAATTCCTTCTGTTTTACTTTTTCTTCTTAAATTCAATAATACATATTTAAAAATTTAAGAGTGTGACCCTATTTTTGTAAGATAATATTTTTTATTCTCTCCACATATTTTTCCATCCATCCATTCAAACATCCTTCTCCTATCTCCACATATGTATCAGGTAATATTAACCAAATAGATATTTATTTCCAGAGTTAAGAGAGGTGTCATTTGAAATCATACAGAGTGATGGGTAGGCTTTTACTTTTTATTTTGTACTTTTTTATGCTGCTTGAATTTTCTATCCTTATATAAGTATCACTTAAAATAACTTAGATTGTGTATTAACATTTTAAAACACATACTGGGGCCTGTCAGTGAGCAGGGGGAAAAAGAGCATCAGGGTAAATAACGATGTACGTGGGGCTTAATACCTAGGTGATAAGTTTATAGGTGCAGCAAACCATCATGGCACATGTTTACATATGTAACAAACCTGTACATCCTGCACATGTATCCTGGAACTTAAAGTAAAATAAAATATTTTAAAAAAAAGAGAAAAATGCAATATCTGTGAAACATAATAAGGTGAAACACCACATACACACACATACACATACACACACACACACACACACCCTTTGATATACATGCTTTATATAATTTTTTTTTTTTTTGAGACAGAGTCTCTCACTGTCACTGGGGCTGGAGTGCAGTGCTGTGAACTTGGCTCGCTGCAATCTCCACCTCCTGAGTTCAAGCAATTCTCCTGCCTCAGCCTCCTGAGTAGCCGGGATGACGGGCACCCACCACCACGCCCGGCTAATCTTTTGTCTTTTAATAGAGTCAGGGTTTCACCATGTTGATCAGGCTGGTCTCGAACTCCTAATCTTGTGATCCACCTGTGTCGGCCTATCAAAGTGCTGGGATTACAGGCATGAGCCACCATGGTCCTGGTCTACATGCCTTATATAATTTAATACTCACCGGGACCTTATGAAGTAATTATTATTATCCTTATTGTATGAAAAATGATACAGGTACTGAGAAGTAAGGTAATTTTTCCCAAATGACACACCAAAAGTGGTTCCCCTTTAACCATGGGGGTTAGATTCCAAGACCCCCAGCAGTTGCCTGAAACTGCAGATAGTATAGAACTCTATATATACTGTGATTTTTGCCTACATATACATACCTATGACAAAGTTCAATTTATAAATTAAGCACAGTAAGTGATTAACAATAAGTAATAATAACAGAATAACTATAAAAAAGTCATGTGAATGCAGTATTTCTCTGCCCAAAAATATCTTATTGTACTATACTCACCCTTTTTCTTGTGACAAAACGAGATGATAAAATAACTACCTGGTGAGATGAAGTGAGGTGAATGACACAGGCATTGTGACATAGCATTTGGTTACTACTGGCCTTCTGATGATATCTCAAAAAGGAGGATCATCTGCTTTGGGTGATCTTGGATCACTGGGCCATGACAATGTTGATGGCTGGATGTCAGAAGCAGACAATGTCAATGCCTAATTACATTAGTCCGTGTAATATATACAGCATGGATACGCTGGACAAAATGATTCACAATTATCTTCATTGTTACATATCAATAGGTGATTAATACCTTTTACAAAAAACTCTATTAAAGATTCATTAAGCACCTATATATGTCAAGCACTGTGTAAGGCATTACAGAAGCATTTTATTTAATCTCATAATAATTTTCCAATGTAATTATTTGAATTGATGGCTTATGTTTTTATTGTATGCAATACTTAGCATTAGCAGTTGAGTATAGCAATGTAATAATGTATGGTTGTACTTATTCTTTGTTCACATTACTAATTGTGGGCTAATTTTTTTTCAGTATGTGCTGTGTTAATGATCCCTATTTTAGGAGAATTAAATTATTAGATAAAATAAATGTCAAAGTTAGGACAATACACTTTTTTATTGATTGTTGTCGGACATTAGAACACATTTGAACTTTAGCCAAGACACCTGTAAAATTAAGCATATGGAAGACTTCAATGCTTAAACCTCTGGCACTCCAACATAATGAATTTTCCTTTTCATGGCAATACGTAGTGTAATTAGATTATGACCAACATTCTAAGGGCATATTGATGTCATAGCACCCTTTTCCTAAATTTACAAGTCTTATTTACATAGAAGAAAAGAGATACCTGAAATTCCTTTCTCAAAGCCCTTTTCCTATGAATTCTGTTTGTTTGGCTTTTTCAGTTACATCTCATTGCAAGCTGCTACATCAGAATACCATAGACTGTTGGGCTGAAACAAAAAAAAAAACATGTATTTCTCATAGTTCTGGAAGCTGTAAGTCTGAGATCAGGGTGACAGTATTGTAGGGGTTCTGGTGAGAATGCTTTTTGGAGTTGCAGATGGTGACTTACCTTTGTATCTTCACATGGTGCAAAGAAAGAGGAAGAGAGCACTCTGGGATCCCTTTTATAAGGGCACTAATCCCATTCATGAGGGCTCCACCTTCAAGAAATAATTACCTTCCAAAGGTAATTATTTATCTTCAAAGGTGATTATTTAAGGTAACTAATTACCTTCATGAAGTCACCTTTGGGGTTAGGAATTCAACCTATGGATTTTGTGAGGACACAAACATTCATTCAAACCATAATGTGTTATTAAATATGAATAGAGGAGAAATAAATCTCTCCTTTGTCTAAATAAGGCAAAAAGAGGTTATAATCAACTTTCTCAACAGACTCACATTTTTCTTTAGGAAAAGTAATAAAGTGATTAGAACATCGCACTCCTTCTTAGACAGGTTACTTGACAATCTCTACAGGAGTATGGCTATCCTACAGGTGCAAATACTGTTTGTCGCCATCCTCAGTACCAGTGAATTTGACCAGCTCTGGAGCTCCCGATCATTTTGATGATTGAAGATTTCCACATTTTTGCAGAGAACTAGGAGAAACATGGATTGCAGCTGGATATCGCAGGGCATTAAATTTGATAATGAATTAAGAGCAATAAAATCCTTTGGCCAGTCTGTCTTTTGAGATCCTAAAATTTCTATCCCATTATGATTTTTAAAAAATCAAAATAGGATCTTTCCAGATAGGGTAGCTCCCTACCACACATAAGGAAGTAGAAAAATAAAAATTAAAAAAAAAATCCATATAACCCAACACAACCCACCAAACACCTTTTATGGAGCAGGGAAGGGGGTTTGCATTACATTGATCCAGACTATCTTGCCACACTCATTAAACTACTCAGGTTAGTTTTCATTTCTCAATTTTGTATACGTACTATATAGCAAATGATAAGTTAATCTGAGTAGCAAAAGCAGAATTGTAACTTTTCAAAACTTTCTTTGTGAAAATAACTAAGCCAATCATACTGTCTTCAGTTCAGTGGGGCATAGGCAATAGTGGCCCTCATCCCTCTTCATGTGTCGAAGGCTGAAATTATTCAGTTTTTATATCTACAAAGCTTGTCCAGCACTCAGACAGCCTGGCCCTGAACATACATGCACTTAATAAATATTTCTGGATGATGCTAAAGCTCTTGAATTGCTAACTAACAACAATCATAGACTTTGGCAGTGTGCCCTATTAGCACATCTTCAACTGTTATACAAGCAGCCCTAAGTGAAAATTAGCCCATGGGACTCCTCCAAACACTCTGCTAAAAAGAAACTTCATCATCTCTCATTTCAACGTTCATGAGGTCACAGCATTTCATACATTCTGCGTGCTTGCCATGTCAGTACCTTTAAGATCAGAAAGTTAGCATCTAGAAAAAAAATCAAATATTTACATCCTAATGGATTCTAGAAAATAGATTTCCCTCTTCAGGCCTGAAAAACACATAAAACTTGAAGATTACTGATTATGCAAAATCCATGTATATATAAGCATTTAGCAAGAATGTTCTCTTGCTATTCTTTTAATTGCCTGCCTGACACATGTTCAAAGACTTAGGATAGAGACTGTGTCCTGCAGAGTCTTAATATACATTTGTTATTATTACTATAAATACAAGACAGAGTCCATAGCCAAAGATCAAAAAGAACCTAAGACATGGCTATCTCATAATATACTCTTGAAATGTAAATGAAATAAAAATATTACAAAGGATGGGACATTATAAAGTTAAAAAGATTAGTTGCCAGCGCTGTTGTTCCCTATCTGCCTGAATTATTTCTTAATGATTCCTTTGTAATATTTTGATTTCTCAAAATATGTGGATCTTTTTTTTTTCTCAGAAGTGAGTCATACAACCTTCACCAAATAGAACGTTTTAGCTCTTCTCTAATATAGAACTAACTATTCCTGAATTAAATTTCCTTTCCTTTTTTCTTAGGCCATGCCCCTAGTGCTGGGAGAGCTTGCAACGTTAGTCTTCTCCTCTGGTCCTAAGCAACCTCTGCCAAATGCTAACCTGGTTCTTTACATGATGAATGGCATCACTGGCAAATCAGAACTCACATATTGCTCCAGGTCAGCATCAAATTCAGTGTCAATGCCAAAGGCTTCCCCAAAAAGTAGCAAAAGTCACTTATCATTCTAAACATGTCACCTTCTTTTACTAAAATGTCCTAAGTATTAAGGACCCTCTTTTCCTTTATTAATAAACCATGATTCATCACTTTCCAAGACTCCTTACTAAATTAATCTGAATTAAGTAAATTAGATGCCTTCATTTAACAGATCCCACAAGTCTAGAGCTAGTTGGAGAAAAAGTCAAATTTCAATTTCACATTCTTATAAATATTCAGGCTCACATATTTTCATCCACAGTTCATCTTGTTAATGTCAGCCTTCATAATTTATTGACCATGTAAAAATATTTTAGCATGGAAAGTGGAGAAAATGAGTGAGAATAAATCATTCAGTGCTCTTTCACAGGCCACAATGAAGTCCAGAAGACCTTCATTTTAAATTCTGTATTCAAGCACTAGTTGAGACAAATTGGTTAGCAGTTCATCATGGGAGCAATTTCAGAGCTTATTCATTTAGACTCTAAGGACTTCTCAGTGTTACTGAAGGCAGCCAACTCATATTTGGTGGTTTCAAGAAGAACACAGTATTTGGTGATTTATAAAACTACAGTATATGCTTCCGTCCTTAAAATGCATCATCTAATTTCCTCTATCTCCCTTCCACTGGGTAAGAAACATCTGTCAACACATGGGCCATTGGCCTATTATTCTTCCTCATGTGGTTATTGAGCTTGACTCTCTATGCTGTGTCAGAGGGAAGTTGTTCTGACACACATGCAGAAACCATGGGGTAACATAAAATATGCCAGGGTTAAAATTGCTCACCCCTCATCCCCACCCCCATGAATCTACCTAGAGGGAAAACTGAACATTATTTTAAACAACACAACTCCCATAATCCTATATATTAGGAATTTACATTGTAAAAGTTAATTTTATTTATTTTCCTAACAGAACAACATATGTCATCCTTACATTTGAAAGTAATCTCAGCAAAAGGGCCTGCATGTGAATGCAATTGGCTGGGAGTTCACATTTCCCTGAGACAAAATTGTGAGCAAAACATATGTTTTTCCATCTAAGTTAGAAGATGGAAAATCATGCATTATTTTTCAAGCTTTTGTGGCATGCCATTTAAAATCAATGCATATTTCTTCATGCACATTTTCACAAATGTCAATGTTGATACATCCATCAGATCTGTTGTGTTCAATCCCTTCAGCATCTGGGGAACTTGTACTCTTGAAAATATTTTCCCCCTAACTTTTCAATTTGCTCCTAAGAATTATAATTCTTTTTGACTAGTGATAAGTGAAAAACAGAACACTCTATCTTTGTTTCCTGCTGAAGGAATAGAAACATTTTTATATACTTGCTTTTAATTTCAGGTAGGCCAAAGAATGGCTGTTCCACTCACTGCTATATCACAATAACCTCTCCAGGTAATCTCAAAACTCACAAATAAAAGAGAAGCCAACCAGCCACTAAGATGTTATAGGTGACATAAGACAATCTGGTACAAGCAGAGAATTCTAAATGTAGGAACTCTTGGAAGACAAATAAATTGCAAATAAAGCAGAAGATATCATTATTTTGCCAGAAGAGTACCTATTTTTTCTTTTACTTTAGGAAAGTAAGCTTTTTCTAAAGCCTGTTTTTTTCTTTTTCTTTTTTTTTTTAACTTGGCTGGAAGAGGAAAATTGTAGACCTTCATTTTAGTTATATACATTCAGGAATAAGGTCACCAGGAAGCCAATCAAACATTGATTGGAAAGAAGAGAGAAAAGGACATGACCCATGAGTAGAGTAATCTATTCAATATTAGAAAGGGCAGGATGCCAGCAGTTAGATGTGTACAGAGAGTGACTTCTTTTAATTTATGAAGAAGGTGTAGAAGTAAGCAGAGCATATACTATTTGTTACAAGTACTTAGAGAGATATATAGAGTTTTATCTTTATTTCTTTCAAATACATGATTAGTTTTGAAATGAGATGGGCAGAAAAACTATCCACTAAACAGAAAATAAAATAAGTTAGAACATTTTGTGTACTTACTCAACATCTGAGTAATTTAAGAAGTAGTGGCTTTTAAAATCAAGAGCAAAATTTTACTTTTTAAGATGCTGTCAGAATCAACGTGCCTTTATTCAGCTTTTACTGCATATCATTCACCTATCTTTGGTCAAGACCAAATGTAATATTTTTAAGTTGAATGACTTTGTGCATATAATATAGCAAATGACTTACCTTTCAGAGAGGTAAGTATTGTCTCAGGGCTAGTATTGGGAGTAAAGTCTCTTGACCTGTGAATATGTCAAAACTCATTCTTTCTGTACTTCAGATTAGAAAATGAATGCATTTTCTTTTAACCACAAAATAGTATGATGCATGCAAAATAAGCATATAAGTGAAACTTTATTTTCAAATCTGTTACAACTAAAAGGAGCACCAAAAGAATGATATTTCCATAGTGAATAGAAATAAGTAGGTGTCATAAATATAAATATTTACTCCAATGAGCTACTCAGTCATCAGCATTTATTCCAGAGTTCTCAGAGCACAGAATTAAATGAAGTTGATGGTGAACTAGCATTTCAAATTATAGAATCAAATTAATGTTTCTTTGGGCATGAAGATGGGAACTACAATTTTCAAGAAGGAGCAAGTACCTCTTCATAACAATTCTGAAAGTGGTTCTTTTAATTTGAAAATGTGTAACAACAAAAAAAAAATTAAATGACTTGAATCCTTCCTATGAAATGTGTAATTATAGTTCACCAACAGTTAACTTACATGTAAATAATCAAAATAAATTATTAGTCATTCACAAGCACACATTCAACATGTCTATCTATAGATCTTCACTAGCATTGGCAAGGCTGTAAGCCTAGGGTGACCCTATGTTCTACTTTTGTGCCTGGGAAAGTTTCACTATAATTTTACCCCTTTTCATTCTCAAAAGAGTCTCCTGGTTTGGATGATAAATTTTACAAACACATTATCTAAGTCCCAAGTGGCTGATATGATATCTTAGTATGAATTCTCCTGTTTTCTTGTTTTCTACATGTTGTATCTATGGTTGGCTCATGTTAGCCTGGTTCTCTGGTAGAATAACATCAATATACTCAGTAAAAAGAATAAAGAGCTTTATAAGTTTTACTGTATATAATTACTCAGAGTTTAATCCTTCATAAAGTCTTTACTTCTTTTCTGTAAAAAAAAATCAACAAGTACTTGTCTAGTGTTACTATTTCTGTTACTAATTGCTATCATTTAAATGTGTGTAACTCAAATTCTTCCAGATATGAAACTACATGCAAAGCACTCTAAGCATTCATGATTTGGGGCTGCACTCACCTGCCTGGAGACTTTCCATCATCCTTCAAGATGACTTTTACTCTATTTTTCCCTTTATTCAAAATTGTCCCCCAACACAGGGCATCAATATTTACATAAATAAACAAAATTGAACTCCAAGGGTAGAGTTCAAAGTTCCCCACTGAGCATAAGTTGCTGCATGGATTAGGACTTTGCTATTTACTTCTTCATGACCATGATGGATGAGTCATAGTTGGGAGTCAAAAAGATATTTAGTGATTGAATTGAACCCTGAACTGACACTAGGATAATGATGCTTCAGGAAAAGGGAGCTGAATTTGAGCTTCTCAAACTCAATTCTTTGATGCTGACTGGTTCAGGGACACTGTGTATGTTCACAATACAATCCTGGGGTGGTGTCTCTCCTACAATATCAGCCAAACTTCTGTAAACCTGTGTGTTTCAAGTTCCTAAGCAGAGTCCTAAAACCTACAGGTTGGTTAGGCCTATAATCACCACAAGGAGAGAGTCTTCCTGAGAAGATTCCAGGGGTAGAAATGCCATGAATCATGGTGATAAAGATAGCAGCAAGAAGTGAGAGAAAAGTGATCACAAATGTCATCTGCAAAGCTGAGAGCCACTACTGTGGCTCTGAGCTGGTCATTTCTAACAGGCTCAGGTGATCAGTGCTGGTCATTTCTGACAGGCTCTGAGAGCAGCAGCAGTTGCTATAGAACATGATAGCCAAAGATAAATAGATGGGAAGTATATCAGCAATAGCAGCCAGAAACCATCAACTTCCACTAATGGTGGAAAGATGGTAGTTGATGGGGAATAAGAAGAATGGAGTTTGGAGTTAAAAATTCCTATGTAAGATCTATATACTCTGTTGTGGATAAGATTGGTGGGACGTATGGAAATAAAGATATTTGGGGAAATAATCAGTTGCCTATTTCACTCACATTCCCAGACAGACACAAGCTTTCTGACGCTTCTAGTAACAAGTAAACCACGTTTAGGGTAGCCAAAAGAGTCACGTGTCTATCTCATGATGGTTGAGCAACAACTGAACGGCAACAGAACATCTGTTGTATGCCTTTCCATAATCATGTAAGTTAATCCTCATGCCAACATTGCAAGTTTTTAATTCATAAAACCCATTTTATAGATAACTAAAATGGACCAGGAAGATTCAAGTAATTTGCCCGAGTGCACACAAATAAGTGACATAGCTGGGATGTGAACACAGCTCTGACTAACTCCAAAGCCAGCGCTCTTCCCATCAGACTCTGCTGCCTCCCTGGGAGCCCAAGATAAACAATGGAAGCAGTTACCACAAACACCAAGACCTCTCCCTGTCTACCTCTTGCCCCCTGCAAAGGGAAGCAGATGTTCATCAAAGTATCCATACTTCTGGGCTCTGAAACCTTCCATTTCTGAAGCTGAAATCCAACAACTGAGAAGTTGCTGACATGGCTGTTGAGCCCTGCCAAGTCCCCTGGGTTTGAGGGCATTTTGGTGTAAAGAATGTTGATAATTACTGTAAATGGAAGAGTATGACTCTCAGCCCGGAAAATGAGGCTAGTACTTAAGTAGTTCTGGCAGCAGCATCGATATCGTGGTACTGGGAGGTACATGCTTTTCACATAGAAAGTAAAAAATAAAAATAAACAGATTGTCTGGAACTCTCTTAACCATCGCCCCTCCTCTACCCGACCTCTTGCCATCCCCCAGGACTTATAACCCAGTTTTCTCAGTCCCAAATGTGGTTTCCCCTGTTAAATGCTTGCAGAAAGCAGGTGAGGTATATGTTGCATGGGTGGATAGTGATTGTATATCCATGTTGCGGTTTCCACAGGTCTAAAATGAGTTTCTTTCTGAGGCAAAAAGCATGAGCAGTTTCATACAGAGCATGGATGTCCCAAAGAAAGCTAGACTTCCACAGAAAGGAAGATAAAGTGAAAGGTCTCTGTAAGCTTCTCATAGAAATTGAAGCATGAGGAGAATTCAGAAGAATCACAAGCATGGCAGGGTGTGCCAATTTTATTGATTAGTTGGTAGATAATTCTTTAGATGTTTAAAATGGCATCTGAGAGTTTTTCTGTAATGTCCATATAAATGAAGACTGAGTTGGTCTTAAAATGCCATTTCATTAAAGCCACAAGGAATATTTCTAAGTGGGATACATTTCTAACATTTATATTTCATATGCTTTCATAGTTAAGTCTGTGAAAAAAGAAAATATTTCCATGTTGACACCAACATTTTTATTAAGCATCGTTACTGTTCTGCTCTCCATGCTGGCCTTGTAAATGTATTATTTTAATTACTCTTCACAAATTACTTGCAAAGTATTTTACAGATAACAATTGACATTTATTGAGCATCCATTATGCACCATTATAGGTGGTTTATGTATACTGCTTAACTTAATCCTCCATAAAGTTCATACCATTTCCTCCATTTTAGAGACAGCGATAGAAATTATAAGGAAGTGGTGATTATTTAATATAATCATATCTAGCATATATTAAAAAATAACTCTGTGATAGGCACTGATATAAATACTTTTCACATATTATATAACTCTATAAAACAAGTGCTGTGGTTACACCAATTCATACACAAAACAGTTGGCTAAGAGAGTTTAAGTAATTTACCTAAAGCTGCACAGTTAATGTGGATCAAAACCCAATTAGTTGGATTTCAATGTCTACTATTTTAACCACTGCATATTTGCTCACAATTTAGTAGAGACAGAAAAGTTTAAAACTCATCTACGATCATGCAGTTATAAAGAATAGACTTAATAAGACACCCAGTCCCAGGATTTTTTGTTTTGTTTTGTTTTATTTTGTTTTGTTTTTTTACTTCAAAGTCTATGTCTTTTCTACTTCATCAACAGGTTGCCTTTCTAAGAAGTATTTTTTTGGCAATGAGATTCTACCATAAAGCCCTACAATACAAACTCTTAATTATTAACACCCACTGAGTTCTCCTTATGTATAAAACATAAAAGAGACTCACTATAGACCAGAAGACTTTGGCTTTTAGGTACAGTGAAAAGTTTAAGACAGTGTTTCAAAGTTAAAACAACAAAATTTTGAAAGGAGCCATGAACAGTGAAAATAAAATTAACACTTTTGGCTTCAGTAAAAATATAGCTTGAAATAATTCCATTTTGTATCTAAATTTTACTGATAAGACATGAAAATAAAATCTCGTTTTCTCTAAGAAATACCACTTCCTAAGTCAGCTAAACAATTGAGTGTCCACCAAATTTGACTCATCCTGCAGTGAATTTTCAAATAATTTATTCCAGGTATATAAGCATAAATTTGTAATAGTTCTTGCACATTTAGTGTACTCATATTTATCAGTTTCTAGATCTGAAATACATCTAGAAAAATACATCCATTTGTATTTCTTTAAACATATTCTTTTCTTTTTTTTTGAGACGGAGTCTTGCTCTGTTGCTCAAGGTGGAGTACAGTGATATCATCCTGGCTCACTGCAACTTCCGCCTCTCTGGTTCAAGTGATTCTCCTGCCTCAGCCTCTCTAGTAACTGGGATTACAGGCACACGCCACAATGCCTGGCTAATTTTTTTGTATTTTTAGTAGAGACAGGATTTCACCATGTTGACCAGGTTGAATTGCTGACCTCAGGTGATCCACCCACCTCAGCCTCCTAAAGTGCTGGATTATAGGCATGAGCCACTGCACCTGGCCTAAAGAGTTTCTTAAATGAAACTTTTAAACCTAAGTAGGCAACATACAACATCGCTTACACATTTTGTCATAAATCCATAAATCGTCTTTCATTGGTGGAAGCTTATTCTAAAATTGTATTCATTATTTACATCTTTTAACATTCTGATGAATATGTTTTCAATGAATCAATGGGCTTTCAATAATTTTATGTTCTTATCTGTGATTAGTTATAAGGAGTAATTTCATACTGAATACATAAGCCATTCTCCCATCCAATCATGAAGTAGAAACAACACCAAACCTTCAAATGCTAAGCTAAGTTGATTTAAATGCATGCAGTTCTAATTCAATGTATGCTGCAGTTCTAATTCAATGTATGCTACAGTCAAATGTAAAATATAATTTTATAGTTGTATGTTATCAGAATGCTACCTTCCTGTCATGATATCTGTAATTTATATTGATATGATCTAGAAGAAAAAAATGTGTGTGTGTGTGTGTGTGTGTGTGTGTGTGAGAGAGAGAGAGAGAGAGAGAGAGAGAGAATAAATTTGACCTTTCTTATATTTTCTTACATTAAAAAAAGATTATATAGGTAAGCAGTTCAAGTCTGGTATAGCAGCTCTACAATGTCTTGCTTCCTCTGTCTTTCTGTCCTGTCATATTCAATGAATTGCCTCAAGGTCCAAAGTGGTTGCCTGAACCCTAGTCATCATATCTTTATTTCAGGAAGCAGAAAGAAAGAAAGCATAAAAAAATACAATGGCTACTCCTTTTAAGGAGGTTTTCAAAGAGGCCCATACCACACTTTTATTTAGATTTTACTGAATGAACTTAGTCACACTGCCACACCTATCTATAAGAGAAGCTGATAAATGTAGTCTTATAGATACCTGTGTTGGTATCTCAAATAAAATTTAATAAATTAATAAAATTACTAAAAGAAATACTAGGGAAGGCATATTGCAATCTGTCACAGTACCCACTAAAGATGAACAAAACTATTTCTAATAAGATATTGGGAATGTATTTCAAATTTTAACGTTAATTTTAGCTTCCAGTATTTTCAGCACCAACTTATTAACATCATGCTGTATGTCAGGCACTATTATAATTATAAATTCCTTTAAGAAATTTATAAATTATATAAAATATAATTCATATAAAATATAATTTATATTTATAACATAAATTTTAATTATATTTATAAAATAAATTTCTATTATAATACAAATGTAATTTATATTTAATTTAATATAAAATAGATTTATAATTCATAAATTCCTTTGAGGAATTTATAATTATTTACTTTAGGTTTATATTGAGATTAATTCCTTTAAGGAATTTATTATTCATTTGAGGAATTTTATAATAATCAGGACATTTTCTATTGACAGTGACAGAAATCCTATTCAAACTAATGTTTGATGTTTATAATAAATGTGCTTCAACTGACACAGAAATTGGTACCAGTTTCTCTTCTTTGCTTTAGGAATAGATAGATAATAGATAGACATATAAATAGATAGATAGATGGATAGGTTTTTTTAAAAGTAGCATAATTATCATGTAGACATGGTTCTAAGTGCTCGATATGTATTAACTAATTTAAATTCACAAAAACTCTATGAAATAGGCACTACTGTTGTCATTTTACAACTGAGGAAATAGGCACAGAGAGATTAGTCAATGATGAAGTTGGAATCAAATTCAGATAGTCTGGCTCTAGAATTCACCTTTATAACCATTGTGCTTTTTGGAATTAATGCTTTCTAAGCAGCATATAACTGTAAAGTTTACATACCTAATAGCTGTAAATATTAAATACAATTTAAACATTAATATTAAAGTCACCTTTATATTTACCTTTTACATATGTTTTGTTAACTTGGTTCTTTTCAGTATTGTTATAAATGCTTACCTAATTCTACATTCTACTTATTCTGATTAATCATAATTATCATTGTCTTTTTAATGTTCACATTGACCAGTGGGAGCCCCTGACACTGACTCCTTTATATTTTTAACATGTCCTCTGATGTCATGGGATATATACTTGCTTTTTGACAACAAGAGGGCATTCCAGACCCATCCTCAGTTTTCGAACCACAAGTATTAGGAAATCCTATTTCCTTTTGGTATTGAAATAGTGTAAGAGATCAAAATACAGGTATTATGAGTACTTACGAGAGTTGGTGACAGGAAAAAGCATGGTTGCTCCTATTGGGACTTTTTTAGTAGTGATAGAATGGCAAAATGTGTCCTTTTAAAGACATGAGTGCACACAGATTTTCCAATTGAATTGGGTATATTTTTGTACCTTATTCTTCTTATAGTATGAGATTTCATCAAGTCCTAAGTCCTTCTGTCATAATGGCAATAGGGAGAGAAATTCAAATATAAAATAAAAAACCAACAAAATAGCATTGACACTCTGTCATATCCCTAAAAATAAATAAATAAATAAATAAATAAATAAATAAATAAATAAAAGATTGACAATGCACTATATGAGTAAGGATGAGAGGAAACAGTCAGCCACAAATGTTACTAGTGTAAACTGGTATAACACTTGCAAAAGGCAGTTGCTGATCTCTAACAAAACCCTAAAAGCATACACATCCTTTGAGCCAGCAATTTCACACCTAGAAATTTAATCTACAGATATTGCCACATATGTGCAAATGATCTATGTACACAGTTACTCATCCCAGTGTTGTTTGTAAAAGCAAAAATGTGGAATCAGTCTAAATTGAGAAGTATATTAACACAATGGGATGCCACTCAGATATTAAAATAATGACAAAAGTTATTATGCAATAATATAGAATAATATTCATGATATATTGTCAAATGAGAAGAGCAAGTGCTAAAGGGCATATTAAATGAAGCATTTGTATTTTTAAAAAGCATTTTAAGGCATAAATATCTATGTCACATAAGTGTGAAGGTACCCATACACCTATATGTGTGTATATATATTACGTATATATATTTGTATATAAATGAAGCATTTGTTAAAGGATAAATAAAACACTAGTATTAGTGGTTACCTTCAGAGTAGGAGTTGGGAGACGACTCTACATCTGTACTTTTTTGTTCCATTTGAACACATTAACTATTCTGTGACTTCTCCAAAAATAATTAAATAAAAATAAAGTAGAAAGCATATATTACATTCCATTTACCACACAAAATGTAACTTTTAGAAAGTTCATACTGTTAAACTTTCAGTTCATGGGATTAAGAATTTCATAAAACAGATCAAAATGAAGATAAATCAACAGACAAAAAGGAAGCTGGCTAAAATACAGACAGGATCTTTTTAAGGATTGCAAGAAATTAGGAAACATTACACATTTTAAAACTAAATTACAGTCATAAAATTAAAAGAAGATTCAATAAAAAGCACAATTGAGGACAAAGCAGACAATCAAACCAGTAATGTAAAAGAGAAACTGGGGAAGTATTAAATGCAGAGGAAAAGGGCAGATTGATGAAAAAGATGAAGAGTGATCTGACATACGGTACATGGTATTACCTAAGAAGAAACAAACAATGGAATCAGAATCAATTGTTATGATACTATAAGAGAAAATGTTCCCAAGTTGACAAATGATCCAGGTCTATGATGTAAAGGTCCTAAGATGAATGAGGAGATATATATTCTTGGTCATCTCTTTGTAAAACTTACAACAGTCTGGCCCCAGATGGCTCCTCCAAATTACTAAACAACAATGATAATGAGACAAATAAACAAATTTTGAATAAGTAATAACTTTTATTACCAAGAAATTTGTCACTCAAGCATACAAGCATGAGTTTAAAACTCTGATATTTAAAAAGTAATAGTTTTAAAAAGTTAATACAAGTAGCAGCAAATCAATAAAACAACAGGAAAGAAAAACAAAAATATTCAAGTAAATGAGAAATGTGCAGAATTTCAATTTTTAAAAATCCTAATCCAAATTAGGCAATATAGGGAGACCACACCTCTACATAAAATTTAAAAATTTGCCAGGCATGGCAGCACATGCCTGTGGTCCCACTACTTGGGAGGCTGAGGTGGGTGGATTGTCTGAATCCAGGAGGTAAAAGCTGCAGTGAGCCATTATTGTGCCACTGCACTCCAGCCTGGGCGACAGAGAGAGACCTGGCTGCAGAAAAGAAAAAAAAAAGTCTAAGATTTTATATTCCAAGTTTTTACTGCTATCAACAAATAAGCAGTCACAAAACACTGATCAAATGGAAAAAATCTAAATTAACCAATACATTTAATGAGCCCCCAAATAAAATTGTAATGGTACTTCCTAAACTTTGTGAAGCTGATTCTAAAGGTTATCCAGAAGAATAAACATGGTTGAAGAACCAGAGGGAAAAAAGACAATGAGAACTCCATTCTTGTCAGATATTAACAAGTTGGAATATTTGAAATAGTATTAAATAACATCAGAATAGACTGACTGATAAAACAGAATGAAAGTACAAGAATAGACTCAAGTATAGTACACAAGATAATTTATTATAACATAAAGGTAACATTTAAAATCAGTGTGCAAATGATTGATTACTGAACAAGAAGAATAATTTCCTAAATATTTAGAAACTTAAATCCTTATAAGTTTTCCATGCTTTAAGGACTTATGTGCAGAAAATAAATTTTTAAAATTTCTATAAGGGATATACCAGTAAATATAGCTTACTAAGATGGATGTGACTTTTCTAAGTACAAAGAAAAATATCGACTAATTTGATTTCTGTAAAGCTACATCTTGCAAAAATTGCCATAAAGCTAAATGATGAACAACAAACTGAAAAAAATATTTCAGATATAGATGAGCTATATGCCACTGTTATCCTTATATATAAGAAACTATTATAAAACTAATAAAAAATTAGAACATAAATCAACAGGTGCATGAAAAGAGAAGCGCATTTGGCTAATACAACAAGACATTCCATGTAACTTGTATTTATAAGACTTTTTAGTCTTCATTAAGTGAACAGTTCAGTTTATAAAAGATATACAAACTAACCGTGTGTGTGTGTGTGTGTGTGTGTGAAAGAGAGAGAAAAAGACAGAGAATATATAGCAAATGTGGTCTGAATCACTAGTGAGATGAATTATTTTCATTTATACTGTTCTCTATTTATTCACTGTTTACAATAAACATGCATTATTTAAAAATCATAATATAGTACATAAATATTTTTGAAGAAAATGTACAGGACATAGATATTTTCAACCTTTAAAAAATACTATTTTCATGCTCCATAGCATGTTACAAAACAGAAAAAGAAATAAATTTTAGAATGCATTTTACCAACAGTACACAATCTCACCCTCCCCCAAATGATATAAAAAAAAAACAGAGGTACATAAAAGAATATGGAAATAATTAGAAAGACATATCACATAGGTGGGTAGAATAATGAATATTGTAACAATGTCAATTCTTTCTAAAATAATTTGTAGGCCTAATGTAGTCTAATCAAAATCTCAATGGATTATTTTCAGGGTAGGATGAAAGGAGTTTAAACAATCATCTCTGAAAGAAGAATCAAACCAATGGAAGCAAAAATGAAGAGGGCAGGGAAAGAAGAATGCTGGCAGTGGATTAATTGATCAGACAATAAAACATTATAATGTCTTAAGAATTGAAACAGTGAAGAACTGGTATAAAAATAGATCAATGTATCATTTAAACAGAATAGAAAGTCCCAACAAATCATAATATATGTCAGATCTTAATATATAATAAAGATGAGAAAAAATATTTAACAAATGAAGTTGTGAAAATTAGTTAACTTTTCTAATAAAACAAAATAAAATCCTAAGTTTACACCAGAAAGAAAGTGTTCCTTTTTTCCTCTCTTCTTCTTTCTGCTAACTGAAATATAAGCTTGATGGCTACAGCTTAGGCAGCCATCTTAAACCATGAAGTAAAAGTCTATTTCAAGGATGGGAGAATAACAAACTAGAACTCTTTGTTCTTGATAGCAGCTGCCAAATGACTTCTAGTCTGCTTACCAACAGACTTAATGTATGTGAGAGTGACATTAATTTTTTTATGCCACTCTTATTCAGCTTTCAACAACTCACAGGTAAATCCAATTCTAATTGATACACCTGGGTCAGAACAGTTGGGACCAACAGTACAAACATGGTTGCTAAGACTGGTCCTCCTGCGGGACTGATGGTTAGGGGTACGTAGCAAAGAAGGGGTTTTGAATTATTCAGCCACTTCTAAAGATCAACTATATAACATGATGTATTGTGAAAAGGTTTCCGGTCAAGTATCAATTAGGTTTTTATCCAGGATTTAGCATGTGCCAAAATAGATTCAAGGCAATATTTAGAAACTACTGTGATTGTTGTTCCCCATGTTCTTATTTCAGGTTTATCATATATACGCCTTGCCATAGCCAGTGAAACCAATGTTGGCTAGCTTTTACTACTACTGATATTCACTCATCAAAAATGTATTTAGTGACTACCATGTACTAAGCACCATTCTAGCGCTGCAACAGTAAGTAACTGCCAAACAAACAAACAAAAAACCCTGACCTCATGATCTTGTATTATAGTGAAGGGAGGCAGAAAACATCTAATCAAATAGGTAAAATATATAGTATGTAAGAAGTTGATTAAATGCAAAGAGAAAAATAATAAAGAAGGGAAGGAGGACAGGGAGTGTCAAGGGTAGCAATTTTAGATGGAGCATGTAGAGAAGGTATTTGAAGGAAGGAAATGAGGTAGCAAGCCATCCGTTGTTTGTATTATAACACTGTAGGAACAGAGAAGGGCAAGTGCTTGGGGTGTGGAATGCCTGGCAAATTTAGGAATAGTAATGTGGACAGTGTGGCTGGAACAGAGTGAACAAAAGGGAGACTCGTACAGGATGGCATAAGAAAGGTAGCAGGGGACCAGCTGGTGTTGAGCTTTGGAATCTCTAGCTTTTACTCTGAGTGAGACGAAAAGCCATTAAAAAGTTTTGAGAAAAGGAGTGACGATCTAAGTTTTAAACTAGTCCTTCTGGCCACTGTACTATAAATAGACTAGGCGTGGAGCAGAAACCCAGAGACTGATTCATCCAGGAGAGATGATGTGGCTTTGACCAGTGTGGTAACATTGGGGATGTTGAAGAGTGAGTCAAATTCTGGACACCTTTTGGAGATAGTGATGACAGGTTTGCTCTGTGGAATTGGATGTGATATATGAGCAAAAGAGAGAAATAAAAAATGACTTCAAGGGTTTTGGCCTGAGCAACTGTTAAAAGGTGATGTCATTTACTCGGGTGGCAATTACTATAGTAGAAAAGTCTGGACCTCTGTTGATATTTGAATTCTCTCTAAAGTCAACAGTCTAGTTGATTGCTTAGGACACCTGCACTTCACCCCAAACTTTAAAGGGCCTGGACTTGAACCACCCAAGACCATGCCCTTCTTCAAAGGGTGAGGCTTCCATGGAACCAAGAAGATGTGTCACTCAACCTCCACTTCTAGATAATGCTCCAGGTGGGACCCTGGAAATCCCTGCCAAATTCCCTAAACCCACTTCCAGGATATATGTAGGTGCCTATCAATCCAAGTGCAGGCCAGACCATCGATACATGTACCCTTAGCCCAAATGCATAGTTAGGGGATGACTGAATGCAGGATAGTAGGGGTTATGGATGAAGTTTAGAGTGAGGTGCCCACACACATCTGTGCTAGATCTTTTGTTAAGTGAGACAGAGCCAGGGGTAAGAAGAGAAAGGTGGCGAGCTATGGGCGAGGTCCTAACCTTCACTTTGCCACATTTTGGTATGGAACTCTGTGAAGCCTGAGACTTCTAAATTCAGATCCAACTTGAAAGTTCATTATAAAGGTATACTTATCAAGCTAGGGATAGAGTACATATTTCATTCAACAGGTTGAGAGCGTGACATAAATATTTAGATGTATGGTATGTGGGCTCTAGGCCCTGAAAATTAAAGGTCTCGCCCTGCATTGTAAACATATTGCCATTGGTATGGGACACATATTTACTTTTCTAGATGGGACCCTGAGAAGTAGAAACCGGCCTATTGCTGAACATATTATGGTAACATTCTTCTGTGGTAACAGACATGGATTTATTTTTTCAGATGGGGCCCTAAAAGGGGTCCTCTCTGTATGTGCTCTCACAGTTCTTAGCTCAGTACTGAGCACCTGTGCAAGTGCTGGAAAACTACGGATCCTTTCCATTCTCAATTTTCATACCTTTAAAATGGGGCTAACATCTCAAAGATTCTTGTGAGAATAAATAAAATAAAATGTAAAGTAAATAAGCAAAATGCTAAGCATGCTACCTCACGCATAAAAAAACACGATTGTTGTTCTATTCTCAGTAAACATTATGTTACATTTTTATGCATTCTTAAATTTTAGAAAAACATAAACAGAGAAGCAATGAAATAATTTATCTAAGTGTTTTTCTAACGCCCACTGAATCCTCTCTCACATCAAAACACAGGAGAACATTTGCATGCAGATAAGTAATTCCTGTATTGTTTTAGGAACTAGTACTATGTTTGCTTTTTGAGTTAAATATAGAATTCCTATTAGTGTTGATGGTAATTAGCCTTGCAGAACAAAGCATGATGAATGGATCCCCTGCTGAGGAATTACTTTAATTACTTTGAACTTTAAAAAGAAACTCAAGAAAGCTACACATGATGATGACCTCAGGGCCTGCACTCCTGCTGCCATCCTAACTACTATTTTCAGTGAGTAGTCACAAATAGGTCACTTCTCAGCCATGTGGTGCTTTATGATCAAATATATGAATAGAATATTCTAGAGAATGTGCCTTAACTTGGGAACATTTGACAGTCCTAAGTGGTACAGACTCCTTGTTTACTGTAAAATGCCCCAGCTATCAACTCAAAAGTCGGTCTATATTATAGTAAAGTTGTAGTAGTAGGGATAGTAGTAGTAATTATAACAACAGCATCCCCCTAGATTGCCTTCATTTCTGATCACCCACCTAAACTGAAGCTTCAACTCTATCCAGCATGCTTTTTCTTTTTTTAAACATATTCTTTTTTTTAATTATGCTTTATGTTGTGGGGTACATGTGCAGAACACATAGGTAATACTTGCCTTGGTGGTTTGCTGCATCCATTCCCCCCATCATCTACATTAGGTATTTCTCCTAATGTTATCCCTCCCCAATTCCCCCCACCCCCTGCTATCCCTCCCCAGCACCCGCAATCCCAACAGGCCTCAGTGTGTGATGTTCCCCTCCCTGTGTCCATGTGTTCTCATTGTTCAATACCCACTTATGAGTGAGAACATGTGGTGTTTGGTTTTCTGTCCTTGTGTCAGTTTGCTGAGAATTATGGTTTCCAGCTTCATCCATGTCCCTGCAAAGGATATGAATTCATCCTTTTTTTATGGCGGTGTAGTATTCTATGGTGTCTATGTGCCACATTTTCCTTATCCAGTCTATCTTTGATGGGAACTTGGGTTGGTTCCAAGTCTTTGCTATTGTAAACAGTGCTGCAATAAACATACGTGTGCATGTGTCTTTATGGTAGAATGATTTATAATCCTTTGGGTATATACTCAGTAATGGGATTGCTGGGTCAAATAGTATTTCTATTTCTAGATCCTTGAGGAATTGCCACACTATCTTCCACAATGGTTAAACTAATTTACACTCTCACCAACAGTGTAAAAGCATTCCTATTTCTCCACATCCTCTCCAGCATCTGTTGTATCCTGATTTTTTAATGATCACCATTCTAACAGGCGTGCGACGGTATCTCACTGTGGTTTTGATTTGCATTTCTCTAATGACCAGTGATGATGAGCTTTTTTTCATATGTTTGTTGGTTGCATAAATGTCTTCTTTTGAAAATTGTTTGTTCATATCCTTCACCCACTTTTTGATGGGTTGTTTTTTTCTTGTAAATTTGTTTAAGTTCTGTGTAGATTCTGGTTATTAGCCCTTTGTCAGATAGGTAGACTGCAAAATTTTTTCCCCATTCTGTTGGTTGCCAGTTCACTGTACTGATAGTTTCTTTTGCTGGGCAGAAGCTCTTAAGTTTAATTAGATCCCATTTGTCTATTTTGGCTTTTGTTGTCATTGCTTTTGTTGCTTTAGTCATGAAGTCCTTGCCTATGCCTATGTCCTGAATGGTATTGCCTAGATTTTCTTCTAGAGTTTTTATGGTATTAGGTCTTACATTTAAATCTTTAATCCATCTGGAGTTAATTTTTGTATCCGGTGTAAGGAAGGGATTCAGGTTCAGCTTTCTGCATATGGCTAGCCAGTTTTCCCAACACCATTTATTAAATAAGAAATCCTTTTCCCATTGCTTGTTTTAGTCAGGATTGTCAAAGATAAAATGGTTGTAGATGTGTGGTGTTACTTCTGAGGCCTCTGTTCTGTTCCATTGGTCTATATCTCTGTTTTGGTACCAGCACTATGCTGTTTTGATTACTGTAGCCTTGTAGTATAGTTTGAAGTCAGGTAGCATGATGCCTCAAGCTTTGTTTTTTGTTTTTGTTTTTCCTTAGGATTGTCTTAGCTCTGCGGACTCTGTTTTGGTTCCATATGAAGTTTAAGGTGTTTTTTTCCAATTCTGTGAAGAGTGTCAATGGCAGCTTGATGTAGATAGCATGCATTCTTAATATGCTCTTGTTATGTTCTTGTATTAGTCAGTTCTCACATTGCTACAGAGAAATACCTGAGATTAGGTAATTTTTAAAGTAAAGAGATTTAACTGGCCCACAGTTCTGCAGAGTGCATAGAAAGCATGATACTGACATCTGTTTGGCTTTGGGGAGACTCCAGGAAACTTACAATCATGGCAAAGGCAAAGGGAGAGCTTTAACTTATGGCAGAAGGCCAAGCCAGAGCAGGCATCTTCACAGGGTCAGAGCGGGAGGAAGAAAGAGAGTAGGAGAGGTGTCATACACTTTTTAAATGACCAGATTCATGAGAACTCATAGACTATTACAGTACCAAGGGTAGGGGGATGGTACTAAACCATTGATGAGAACTCTTTCCCTATAACCCAGTCACCTCCCAGGGCCTCCAAAATTGGGGATTATGATTTGACATGAGATTTGGGCAGGGACATAGATCCAAATCATATCAGTTCCTATTGTGTTTTTACTTTCTTATTCACCATAAAACTTTATATCTTCTCTATTTTTTATAGCCTTCATTGATCCACACTGGGAAGCAGACCATACAGGCAGGGAAACAAATTCTCAATATATTAAGGTAAATTATACCAAATAAATGCTTTTGCTAAAATTAAGAAGAGAACTATCATATGATCCAGCAATTCCACTTCTGGATATATACCCAAAATAATTGAGAGTAGGGATTTAAAGAGATTATTTGTATGCCCACGTTCACAGCAGAATGATTAGCTATAGCCAAAAGGTAGAAGCAACCCATGTATTCATAAACAATTGAATGAATAAACAAAATGTGGTACATACATGCAATGGAGTATCATTCAGTCTTTAAAAAGGAGAAAACTCTAACACATGCTGCAAAATGGATGAACCTTGAAGATATTATTCTAAATGAAATAAGCCAGTCACAAAAAGGCATATACTGCATGATTCCACTTATATGAGCTATCTAAAGTAAACAGAAAGTAGACTGGTGGTTACCATGGGCTGCAGGGAGGAGGAAAAGGGGAGCTGTTGTTTAGTGGGATACAGTTTCAGATTTGCAAAATTAAAAAGTTCTAGAGATCTGTTTCCTAACAATGTGAATACAATTAACACTACTACACACTTAAAAATGGTGAAGATTATAAAAATTTATATAGTATGTTTTTAGCCACAATGAAACAAAAATAAAAAAACAAATAGAAAGCTTTTTGTTTTGAGTTATAGTTTTTCAGCAAATATGCTTATGTGCTTAGCATGTCCATATCCTTGCAGCAGGCTCAATATTTTGGTAATGATGACATTAGGGAGCTCAGAATGTAGCAATATAATAAAAGTTTCAAAATAGAGATGACTAAATAAAACTTTGCAATATAATTCTGGGTGTTTATCCTCTTAATAAATTATGTGTATAAAGGAATGCTCTTTATGACTGGGGAAATCTTGTGTTGATTTCTTTCCCTTTCCTTTACACACACCCATACATTAAACACCTTTCTTTATTTTACTAGGCCAAAGCATCTACAGGAAGTATGCACTATAGCCAGATAAATTGTATATGGCCTAACAGGCATTACTCAGCCTGAGATCATCCTGATAAAATGATCAGCCTGATAAAAAGCCATCATCTCAGAAATTCTATCACCAATTTGTTTAAAAAGTCATAAGATGTCTGACAAAACCCCTGGCAGACCTAAAGTATTACCAATGAAACCAAAAGATACTCAAAAGTCCTTAACTTAGACTTCAGGTAACCTTACCAAACTTCCAAACTTGTTTTTCTTATTGCTTGCCTGCCCTCCTTTCCTCCCTCCCTCTTTCCCTCCTTCCCTTCTTTCCTTCTCTCCTTCCTTCCTTCCTTCCTTCCTTTTCTTACTTCCTTTCCTTCCTTCCTTCCTTCCTTCCTTTCCTTCCTTCCTTCCTTCCCTCCTTCTTCTCTATATTCCCCAGCCCTCTCCCTCTCTCTAATGCTCTCTCTCCCTTCTTCTCTTTTTTTTTCTTTTGCAATATCACAGGTCAGGGACAAAAATATATTTACTATCTAACTTCTATCTAACTCCTAATAAGTTAGATTGCAAATATTTTAGTCTTTGAAAGACATAATCTCTGTTGCAACTATTCAATTCTACCATTGTAGCATGAAACCGGCCATAAATAATAAGTAAGCAAATGGGTATAGTTGTCTTCCAATAAAACTTTACTTACAAAAACAGGGTAGGAACTGGGGTGTTGGGGAGGCTGGATTTGGCCTGCTGTAGTTGGCTGAGCCCTGTTGTCAGACATAGCCAGCATTTTGCATTTTATTCTAATGGCAGTGAAAACTACTGGGTAGTTTAAAAAGAGGGAATTAATATGACCTTGTTTAGGCTTTAAAATTTTTACTTTGGCCACTGAATGGAGAATAGAAGCAGGAGGCTAGTGCAATAGTCCAGGCAAAAATGGAGGTGGCTTAAAAAAGAGGTAGGGAGGTGGGGAGGGTTGGGGGAGTGGGTGGTGCAGTGAAGGTGAAATGCAGTTGAATTCAGGAAAAAGACCAGGGGTAGAGATAAAATTTTGGAGCCAAATTTGAGAGATAAAATTGTACAGATAAGTTATTATTAACGATAGTCAATCTATTGCACCATCAAATACTATGTCTTATTCATTTTTTCCAACTATTTTTTGTACTTATTAACCATCCCCCACTCCGCCCACCAGCCCTCCACTACCCTTCTCACCGTCTGGTAACCATCCTTCTACTCTCTATGCTCATGAGTTCAATAGTTTTGATTTTTAGATCTCACAATTAAGTGAGAACATTAAATGTTTGTGTTTCTGTGCCTGGCTTATTTCACTTATGTAATGATCTCCAGTTCCATTCAGGTTGTTGCAAATGAGAGGGTCTCATTCTTTTCTATGGCTGAATAGTATTACTCCATTGCGTATATGTGTCACATTTTCTTTATCCATTCGTCTGTTGATGGACGCTTCGGTGGCTTCCAAATCCTGGCTGCTGTGAATAGTGGTGCAACACACGTGGGAGTGCAGACATCTCTCTGATGTGCTGATTGCTTTTATTTGGGTATATACCCAGCAGTGGGACTGCCGAATCAATGGCAGCTCAATGTTTAGATTTTGAGGAGACTTTAAACTTTTCTTCACCGTGGTTTTATTAGTTTCCCATTCCTATCAAAGTATACAAGGGTTCCCTTTTCTCCACATCTTTGCCAGCATTTGCTATTGCCTGTCTTTTTGGTAAAATCCACTGTAACTGGGGTTAAACGATATCTCATTGTAGTTTTGATTTGCGTTTATCTGATGATCAGCGATGGTGAGCACCTTTTCACATGCCTGTTTCCATTTTTATTTCTTCTTTTGAGAAATGTATATTCAAATCTTTTACCCATTTTTTTTTGGATCAGATTTTTAGAGTTTTTTTAAATAGAGTTGTTTTAGTTCCTTATATATTCTGGTTATTAATCTCTCATCAGAAGGGTAGTTTGCAAACGTTTTCTCAAATCTGTGGGTTCTTTCTTTACTTTGTTGATCGTATTGTTTGCATGCAGAAGCTTTTTAACTTGATGTGATCCCTTTTGTCCATTTTTGCTTTGGCTGCCTGTGCTTGTGGGGTATTGTTCAAGAAATTTTTACCCAGACCAATGTCCTGGAGACTTTCCCCAATGTTTCCTTGTAGTCGTTTCATGGTTTGAGGTCTTATATTTAATTCTTTAATCCATTTTGATTTTATTTTTGTATGTGGTGAGAGATAGGGCATCTAGTTTTATTCTTCTGCATATGGATACCCAGTTTTCCTGGCATCATTTATTGAAGGGACTGTTTTTCCCCCAATGCATGTTCTTAGAACCTTTGCAGAAAATGAGTTCACTGTAGGTGTGTGGATTTGTTTCTGAATTCTCTATTCTGTCCCACTGGTCTATGTGTCTGTTTTTATGCCAGTAGCATGCTGTTTTGATTACTATAGCTTTGTAGTATAATTTGAAGTCAGGTAATGTGATTCCAAATGAGGCAAATTTTGGCAGTCCTCTAGATAGTTTCAGGATGGGGACTGGGAACCAGAAAGACCAATGTTTGATTAGAAACGTGGAACTTTCTGCCCCAATTCCCAACTTCCAGGAAAGCCAGATGGGGTGGAGATTGAGTTAATCACCATGATTCAAAGACTCAATTGATCATCTCTATCTAACGAAACCTTAATAAAAGCCCCTAAATGATGGGGTTTGGAGAGCTTCCAGGTTGATAAAAACATTCACTTGCCTGGAAGATTGTGTGCCTCCACAATTTTCATAGTATATAATCTCCCACACTTGGGACCCTTCCAGACCTGGACATGTGTATCTTTTCATTGGCTATTCATTTCTATCCTTTATCATAAACTGGTAAATGAAAAATCAGTTGTCTTATCATGTATGTGTGGGTTTATTTTTGTACTTCTTATTCTGTTTCATTGATTTACCTTTCCAACATTATCCCAGTGAAATACTGCCTTAATTATTATAGCTTTGTAATATTTCTTGAAATCAGATAATGTTAGTCTCTACCTTTGTTCTTTATTTTCCAAAGTTGTGTTGTCTATCCTAGGTCCTTTGTAGTTCCAAATGCATTTTTGAATCAGTTTGTCAGATTCCAAAACAAACAAACAAGCCTGCTGGGATTTTAATTGGGATCTTTCTTAATAATTTCTAATTTCATTCCATTGTAGTAAAATAACATACTTTGTATAAATTAAATCCACTTAAATTTAAAATTTATTTTATGTCCCAGAATATGTTGTTTCTTGGTAAATGTTCTGGGTGTGCTTGAAAAGAATGTGCATTCTGCTATTATTGAAGGATCTTTGATCAATTTTTGTCTTTTTTTTTTAAAAAAAGGTCTGGATAGAAGATACTGTTCATATACTATTACACTATCAGTTGATAGTGTTGTTCAAATCTATAATACCCTTGTAGATTTTCCTATGTCATTATTAACTATATTAACTATGATTAGGATTATAGTTATTAACTCAGTTATTAACTATAATTGAGGATTTGCCTATTTATCCTTGCCACTCTATCAGTTTGCCTCCAGTATTTTGAAACTCTCTTATTAGATATATAATACATTATGTCTCCTTGACTAATTGGACTCTATATCATTATGAAATGAACTTATTAATTCTTATCCATGATGATATTCTTTACTCCAAAGTCTACTTTGATATTAACATAGCCACTACTGCTTCCTTTTGACTAGTGTTTGGATGGTATATCTTTATCATCCGTTTACAATTAACCTATTTGTGTCTTTATATTTAAAGTGTGTTCTTTTAGACCACATGCTGCTTCATAGAATGAGCTGAAAAATGTTCCCTTATTTTCTATTTATTGGAAGAGTTTGTAAAAAATTGGTATTAATTCTTTCTCAATGTTTGGTGAAATTTACCAATGCAGCTATCTTAGCCTGAGATTTTCTTTGTGAGTTGTGTCTTGTCTTTATTATGAATTCAATCTCTTTATTTGTTATAGGTCTGCTCAGGCTTTCTGTTTGTTCTTGAGTACACTTCATTAATCTGTGTCTAGAAAGATGTCCATGTCATGTAGGTTATCTATTTTGTTAGTATAGAGTTGTTTATGGTACTCCCTTATAATCTATTTTATTTATATACATTCAGTCATAATGTCCTCTTATTTATTCTTTATTTTAGTAAAGCCAATCTTCTCTTCTCTTTTCTTGATCAGCCTAGATAAAGATTAATAATTTTCTTGATCTTTTCAAAGAAGCTCTTTTTGGTTTCATGATTTTTTTCTATTATTGTTCATTTCTCTATTTCATTAGTTTCTGATTTAACCATATGATTTCCTTCCTTCTGTTTGTTTTAGATTTAATTTGCTCTTATTTTTCCTGTATTTTTAGTAGACCTTTGGGTTATTGATTTAAAATCTTTCTTATTTTTTAACATATGTATTTATAGACAGAAATCCTCCTCTAAATACTGCCTTAGCTGCATCCTATAAGTTTTGGTATGTTGTGTATTCATTTTCATTCATCTCGAAGTATTTTTATAATGTTCTCTATGATTTCTTCTTTTAATCCATTTGCTATTTAGAATGATTTAATTGCCATAGATTTGTAAATTTCCCAAGTTCTTTCTGCTATTGATTTCTACTTTTATTCCATTGTGCTTAAATAAACACTTTGTATGATTTTCATCCTTTTAAATTTATTGAGGCTTCTTTTAAAACTTAACACATGATCTATCCTGGCTAGTGTTTTATATACCCTTGAGAAAACGGTATATTCTACTATTGTAGGTGAAATATTTTTTATATGTCTTTTTTGTCTAGTGGGTTTCAGTGTTGTTCAAGTCTTCCGTTTTATATTTACTTTCTGTCTAGTTGTTCTATCCATTATTAAAAGCATGATGTTGAAGTCTCCAATTATTATTGTTGAATTGTGTATATCTCCTTCCAATTCTGTCAATTTTTTTGTTTTATCTATTTTGGGGCAAGCAACAGACTCTTAACTCCATCTCCTGAACTCGTAGCTCTTTCAGAGCTTTGCCTGTGGTGTCCCTTTCCAGTATGGCCTCGAAATTCACTCAAGACAGTAACATGGAACAATCACAGGACCACATAATTTGTTTCCTGTATCAACCATTGTTTCATATATTTTATCCAGTTTTCTCTGGTTATTTCAGTTGGAAGAGTAGATCGTGACTCTGTCACTCTGTCTTAGACAGAAACAGAAGCTAGTTAAGCTATGTTTTAAGTCAATTATTGCAATAAATATCTTAAAACAGGAGTTAACAAGCTTTTTTAAAAAAAGTCTGGATAGCAGATACTTTCATATACTGTTCCTATAATGTTACCATTTTAGGCATTGCCAACCATCTAGTCTGTTGCATACATACAGCATTTAACTCTGCCATTGCAGCATAAAAGTCGCCATAGACAATATAGAAGTGTGGCTGAGTCCCAATAAAACTGTATTTATGAAAACAAGAGGTGGTATCTGGAATGTAATCTGCCAACCTAAAATATTAATTTTTGTATGTGTCTTTTCTAGACTTCCTTTTATGTGACCCTTCTGTTAATTAGATATTCCCTAAAGGAGAATTAAAATTGTTATAAATGGATGCAAAGAAAAAAGAAACTGACAAAATTTTTAAACTGCCAAAATGGGCTCTAGAAAAATAAAACAGAAGTTTCAAGGAGTGAAAAACAACAAATTTATGCCATAACACCAGAAGTAAAATTTAAAACAAGCCAGACAACCTCATGCATACTCTCCATCCTCCCCTCTCATCTTTAGTCTTTATAGAAAAAGATAAAAATCACTGGAGCTGAGGAGATTAGGAAAAGAGGAATGGGATGTTGCCTTGGTGAGGGAGCTAGACATGATAAAAGATGACAAAAATTAAACACATGGAGAGAATGGGGTAAGCATTAGGAGGTTCTGACTACAGCCAAGGACCAGTGCCAGGAGAGTCACAACATCTGGGTCAATATCTACAAATCCTGAGTCACTATTTATGTGAGCTCTATTATCCATTCTTTTCATTTCTGTAGGGTAAGGGACTTGCTTTGATAGTCCCTGATCTATTACGTGGTATATTACCATCAACAGGACATTTGCCCATTCCCAGGTGAGCCCCATTCAACCTAGTAACTAGTAAAGATGGATAATCCCATTTTTAAGAGACAAACACTCTTAAATGAAATTTTCACTTCCCTACCCTGCCCTCCTGCAAAAACAGACAGTGGGATGCTTATCACTGAGAATATGAGAAGGGAAGTCCCAGTAGGTGTTTTGGGAGAAAATTAAAACTAGTAAACCTCATCTTTATTATGTCCAATTATCCTAAATATATCCCCCAAATTTAGTGAAAATATATCTACCTTTTTTGGAGTGAAGCATTATCTGAGAATTATATCCTCTAGATTGGACAGCATTTCAAGTTGGAATAAAAAAATACTCTGAACCAGTTTTGTGATTCATAGTTGCTGATTTAGGGATTCCATTCTTTTAATCCTTAAATATATTTTATTTTCTGGTTGTTTTAAAATATTTTCTGTTTGCCCAACTCTGATTCTAGTAGTTAGCATTTACAACCACACAACTGATTTTTATTGTTTAGGCAGCTTACAAATATTTAAAGGTCTACGTCAATCACCTATAATGGCAACTAATAATAATACTCTTAGCAGAATAACAAGATCATTAGCGCTTCAAAGGACATTGGAAATCAACAATTTTATCTTCATTATCTTACAGATGAGGAAACTGAAGCCCTGATGAGTGAAGTTGCATATCCAACATCACAAACATGGAACAACGACTAAGATGAAAGGTTTTCTGATACTAGCCCAATGTTCTTTTAATGATTCTGTGGCAACAGATCATTTAGTTCAAAAATTGCCAGTTGAGCTTCAAATACATCTTAATAATTATTTGAGATTTCCTAGGCAAGAGAAGCCCCATTTCAGCACAAAATAATTTTGCAAAATAAATGTAATCCACGAGAAAATAAAAATCTGACCAACAATGATATTTCACTAGCTCATTCATATGTCAGCAAAGACAATACAACTAACTAATGAGAACACTCATCAGTAGTGTTAAGTATCAATTCCAAAGTACTGGGAACTAACTCTTGCCAACAACAGCCCTGGTCTCATTAATCTGTTTCTGGTTTCTATTCTTACTCACCAACACACTTTCTCTTCACAGTCAGGTCCCTTGGAGTTGATTCAAAAAAACTGAGCTTAACCTGGCCTTAGTAAAGAGAGATTTATTGTAAAGAATCGAGGATATTTCCCAGAACCTCACAGCAAGGAATTTAGCAAATGCTTTATTAAGAACTCTCGGGAGCCCATGGTTTCTCATCTCTTCCACTTATCACATCTGCCTCCATTCTTCTTGTCTGCATTTTTTTTAAGTAGGTGGATTAGGTCACAGCACAGTCAACCGTATACAAAAGTCCAAAAAGTGTTGCTAAAAAATAGTCCCAGTCTCCAATTACACATTGCCTTGCAGGTAAATTACCTCTTCTAAAAAATGTGTGAGAGCATAAAGGAAGTTACTGAAATTTCTAATCAGTTACATTAGAAATAATACTTTTTTTCTAGTATAGAAATAATACTTACCACAGAAATTCTTTATGTAGATATAAGACTGTAGAATTTTCAAAATGCGTCCACATTCTCTTTCTTTCACCTCACCTTAATCCCATGGAGGAGGTGACCGGTGTCATTTGGCCCATATTGCAAATGAAGAAACAAACTTAGAGACTTTAAATGATACATCCAAGCTATCAAATCAGATCTTGAATCCAGGTTTCCTGGCTTCTAGTTCATTTGCCCTTTCAATAACCACATTCATGGCTGCTGGCCCGTGAAAGGCAGAAATCATGATGATGCGGAGGTGACGACAGCGGCCAAGACATGTGAACTCAGTAGTAATCTATTTTAAAATTTCATTCAGAATTCTACCAGTAAACTGATTTTTATTCTTGCATCTCAACTGTACCCTTCTTCTGTTCTTTTTTTCTGCTCTTTCTTGTGGATGTGCCAAATTATTTTAATTAGAAAGTTCAGTAAATTAAAACATATTCTAATTTTACTTAACTTTTAACTTCCTATGGTCTGATTCCTCTTCTGATTGTGAACCAGGAGTGACCTGAAAAACTTTCAGAAAATAACATGAATGATGATAACAATGACAATAACAACCTAAGGCCAGTCATCTATAGCATTAAAGTTCCTTTTGAAACTGAGGAACAGCATAAAAAATTTAAAGACAAATGTTAAATATCTGCCACTAGATGAAAGAATTCCTTATTTAGTGATTGATATTAGCCTGAGGAACTAACTCCATGTGTTGAAGCAGAGCAGAAAACTTGAGTACAAAGGTATTATGCAAACAAAGAACAGTATTTCCATATGTATAAGTTTGACTGAGTCTGGCTGAAGTGAGCTCTGGGGCACTTTCCCTAACACAGACGTGAGAATCTGGGATTTGTATCTAAAACATTCTTCATGGTTAGATCATTGTTTATATAAATGTAAGGTGGTAGTTTCTGGTAGGATATCCTGAGTGAGAATTTGCTAGTAAAGAAAACCTGAGGACAGATTTTAAATGTTTCCAAGGAACATATAAACACAATGTTAATACAGCATCAGCCTATGTCAAGTAAAGCAGATAACATCTTGATGTAAAGTTTCTTCCACCTAGAAGTTTGCCTTTGTGAACACTACGGATCCAATTTCGAAGAAATGAATATAACTTATAAACTTAAAACAGAAATCATATGTCTCACAGGCATATCCTCAAAGAAAACTGGCTATCAAATTTTCATTCAAACGGACGCTAAAACTGATGCTGCTCACTAAAATGTTCATTTTAAACATCTTTAATTGATCACTATAAGAAGAATATGTTTTGTGTTTTTAATAAAATGACTACTACCTTGAATAACATCAATTATTACACTAATAATTAAGAAAATCCAAAGTAATGTCTCCTCCTATCCCAGGAATAAACATTATTACAGCAACTGCTTGCCTTCCTGTTATTCAAAACTTCTCTTTAACTGAGTACACACAACTCTCCCACTCCTGGTCACCATTACATTTCTGTTCTTCCATGTTCACCTCTCCCTTGGCTGACATTCTGGACTGGAAGAATGATGGGAAAGAATGAAAGAAACAACCAAACCAAGACTGATAGATAAAAGAAAATCAAGTAAATATGCTCACCAACAGAAACCCAGTTGCAGAACCTTGAAACCTCAAAGTTCAGAATTTGGAAGGAAACTATAAAAAGAAAGCAGTAAATGCTATGGAAGAAAGTAGAGAATTGGGCAGATGATTGACAATGGAAATTCACGCCTCTTCCCCTCATTTCCCATAAGGATTTATTTCGTTCCTCCTACAGCTCTACATTCTCTCTCAGCTCACTGCAGCCTCGATATCCTGGCCTCAAAACATCCTCCCACCTCAGCCTCCCAAGTAGCTGGGACTACAGGTGCAGGCCATCATGCTTGGCTAATTTTTGTACTTTTTGTAGAGATGGGGCTTTGCCATGTTGCCCAGGCTGGTCTCAAACTCCTGAACTCAAGCAATCAGGCTGCATCAACCTCCCAAAGTGTTGGGATTATAGGCATGAGCCATGACACCAGGCTGGACTTTTTTTTGTTTTACTCCTTCTTTAATGGCTGCTTTTCTAATCTTCAGCTGTTCCATTTTCTTCTAACTTCTCATCAACCCCTTTGACTTTTCCTTTGGTCTGCATTTAATTTTAAAATGTAAGAGGCTTTTATTGCAACTCACATATTGTTGAAAATCCATTCGACTGTGAGGCAGTATTTCAGCTCAGGGGAGCTGGAAGTTCTGCAGCAAGCCCAGTCAGTGTCAGATCTCTGCACCAGAGGCAAGCTACGCTGTCTTTCACTATGTCTGGCCTGCGTGGCCAGTTAAGAGTGGATGGAGTCTTAAAGCCTCTTTTCTTCTGGATTTTGTTGATACTCAAAACCAACTAAAAATCCCCTGTTACTACATAAGGTACAGTTAAATCTGGGAAAAAATGGAAATAATTACAGTTTTGTGGAGTCATTTAAAAAATATAAGCATCTTTTCTATTATTTTCCTTTTCTTGCAAATAACACAGAAGTAATAAGACTTCCCAGGGATTAACTTGCTCATCTGACCAAATTTGGCTCAACATCTTGACAATGTCTGGTTAAAAGATGTGACTCCCACAATCATAGCTTTTTATCCCCTACACCATGTTTTACTCATTACCTGGCAAAGGTACAAGCCAAAATTCTCGTAAACCTTCTGATTTCCCGTTCATAATTTCAGGAAGTAAACCATGGCCGAGAAACCACATGAAACTCCATTAAATGAATCTAAATAAATGATAACTCTCCAAATGAATCAGCGTTTACCCAAATTCCATGCACAGCAGAGAGACAAGAATGGTCAATAAATACCAGACTCTCAATAACCACAATGCTCAGGGACAACTCCATCTCAGCTGAATGTAAAGCAAAAAGAGTATCTACAACCCCTGGTCACAGCTAGAAGTGTGCTGGTTAAACAACAGACCTCATGTATCTTTGTAACAACTGACTCACAGGGCAGAATAAATTAGGAAAACTGAGTCAGGCCATTAAAATGGATACTTAAATTTAAATAGGAGCAAAGACGAAGATTTTAGGGACTGAAGATTGCTTTCAAAGACTGCACAGAAGGTAACTTTTAAATTGCACAAAATTTTTTATGATCATAACAAGGTCATTTTCTTGGCAAGGCTGTGCCTGAATGTCTTTTATTTTTTTTATTTTTATTTTTATTTTTATTTTTTTGAGACAGAGTCTTACTCTGTTGCCCAGGCTGAAGTGCAGTGGCATGATCTCAGCTCACCACAACCTCTGCCTGTCAGGTTCAAGCAGTTCTCCTCCCTCAGCCTCCTGAGTAGCTGGACTACTGGTGCATGCCACCATGCCTGGTAAATTTTTATATTATTAGTAGACACGGGGTTTCACCATATTGGCCAGGCTGGTCTCAAACTCTTGACCTCATGATCTGCCTCGGCCTCCCAAAGTTCTGGGATTACAAGCGTGAGCCACTGTGCCCGGCCCTGCCTGAATGTCTTTTATTGCTTAAACTAATGTTTGTGGACTTTTTATTGTGTTTCAGGGAATGTGCTGGGTACTGGGGATATAGCAAACAACAGAATATATTTCTTATCCTTATAGGCCAAGTCCAGTTCACTGCTTATTTTCTTTGTAGATGAAGTCTCATTGAAACACAATCATTTGGTTATGTATTTTATCTCTGGCTGCTTTCATACTACAATGACAGAGCCAAGATTCTGGTATGTTGTACCTTTGTTATCATTAGTTTCAAAGAACTTCTTGATTTCTGCCTTAATTTCATTATTCACCCAAAAGTCATTCAAAAGCATGTTGTTTAATTTCCATGTAAGCAATTTTCTTAGTATTGACTTCTATTTTTATTGTGCTATGGTCCTAGAGTGTGTTTGGTATAATTTCAGTTCTTTTGCATTTGCTGAGGATTGTTTTATGTCCAAAATTGTGGTCAATTTTAGAGTATGTTCATGTGACAATGAGAAGAATGTATAGTCTGTTGTTTTGGGGTGGAGAGTTTTGTGGAGGTCTATCAGATCCATTTGGTCCAATGTTGAGTTCAGGTCCTCAATATCTTTGTTAACTTTCTGCCCCAATGATCTGCCTAATACTGACTGTGGAATGCTGAGTCTCCCACTATTACTGTGTGGGAATCTATGTCTCTTGGCAGGTCTTTAAAAACTTGCTTTATCAATCTGGGTGTTCCTGTGTTGGCTGCACAAATATTTAGGATAGTTAGTTCTTCTTGTTGTATTGAACCCTTTACCAATATGTAATGTCCTTCTTTGTCCTTTTTGATATTTATTTGTTTAAAGTCTATTTTGTCTAAAATTAGGATTATAACCCCTGTCTTTTTCTGATTTCCATTTACTTGGTAGATTTTCCTCCATCCCTTTATTTTGAGCCTATTGGTGTCATTACATGTGAGATGGGTCTCTTGAAGACAGCATACCCTTGGGTCTTGCTTTTTTTTTTTTTTTTTTTTTTTAATACAGTCTTGCTCTGTTACCCAGGCTGGAGTGCAGTGGTGAGCTTGGCTCACTGCAACCTCCACCTCCAGAGTTTAAGCGATTCTCCTTCATCAGCTTCCTGAGTAGCTGGGATTACAGGCACCCACCATTGCACTTGGCTAATTTTTGTATTTTTAGTAGAGACAGGGTGGCTGGTCTCCTGACCTTGGGATCCACCCACCTCGGCCTCCCAAAGTGCTGGGATTACAGGCATGACCCACTGCTCCCAGACGGGTCTTGGTTTTTTATCCAGCCTGCCACTCTGTAACTGTTTTTTTGAGACTGATTCTCACTCTGTTGCCCAGGCTGGAGTGCAGTGGCATGACCTCGGCTCACTGCATCCTTTGCCTCCTGAGTTCAAGCAATTCTCATGCCTCAGCCTCCCAAGTAACTGGGATTACAGGCACCCATCACTTTACCCAGCTATTTTTTGTGTTTTTGGTAGAGACAGGGTCTCACCATATTAGCCAGGATGGTCTTGAACTCTGGACCTTGTGATTGGCCTGCCTCAGCCTCCCAAAGTGCTGGGACTACAAGTGTGAGCCACCGTGTCTGGCCTTTATGACTTTTAAGTGGGGCATTTAGACTATTTACATTCAAGGTTAGCATTGGCATGTGTGGATTTGACCCTGCCTTTCTGTTGTTAGCTGGTTATTATTCTGGTTTGCTTGTATAATTGCTTTATAGTGCCACTGATCTGTGTATTTAAGTGTTTAGTTTTGTTTTGTATTAGCTGGTAGTGGTCTTTCCTTCCTATATTTAGTGTTCCTTTCAAGATCTCTTGTAAGGCAAGTCTTCTGGGATCAAACTCCCTTAACATCTTCTTTTCTAAAAGAATCTTATTTCTCCTCTTTAGAAGCTTAGTTTGGTTGAATATAAAATATTCAGCTAGTGATTTTTTTTCTCTAAAAATTCTGAATATATTCCTCCAATCTCTTCTGCATTATAGGGTTTCAGCTGAGTGGGTCACTGGTAGCCTGATGGGTTTCCTTTTGTAGGTAACCTACCCTTTCAGTCTAGCTGCCTTTAATATTCTTTAATTTGGACCTTGGAAAATCTGATGATTATATGTACTGGGGATGATCTTCTTGTGTAGAATGTTGCAGGAGTTCTCTGTATTTCCTGAATTTGACTGTTGGCCTCTCTAGAAAGGTTGGGGAAATTCTCACGGATGATATTCCGAAGTATGTCTTCCAAGTTGTTTGCTTTCTCTCCTCCTTTTCTAAGGTATCAGTGATTCATAGATTTGGCCTCTTTACATAATCCCATATTTCTTGGAGGTTTTATTTTTATTTTTATTTTTTAAAAATTGTATCTGACTGTCTTATTTCAGAGAGCCAGTCTTCATGTACTGAGATTCTTTCCTCAGCTTGATTTGTTTTCTGTTAATACTTATGATTGCATTGTGAAATTCATGCATTCTTGACAGCTCAGCTTTGTTAGTTCCATTAGGTTTTTTTTTATACTGATTATTTCATCCTTCAGCTCCTGTATCTTTCATTTTATTGTGATTCTTAGTTTCCCTGGATTGGGTTTTGCTGTTTTCCTGAATCTCAACAATGTTTGCTTCTATTCATACTCTGAATTCTGTTTCTGTCATTTTAGCCAGCTGAGCCTGGTTAAAAACTCTTGTTGGAGAACTGGTGCAGTCAGTTGTCACTCTGGCCATTTGAGTTACCAGTGTTCTTGCATTGGTTCTTTCTCATCTTTGCATATGGGTATTCATTAAGACCAATCAGGATGACTGACTTTGTCAGAACTTGTGCAAGCTTCAATGCCTTTATCTGAAAGATACTGACCCACCTGCTGCTTCTCAATTCTTCTATCATAACCACCCTACTTTTAAAATAGAACTTTGTTAAGATATAATTTTCATTCCACTAAATTCACCAACTGAAAATATACAGCACAGAGTGGATTTTAGTATATACACAGTGTATTTATTTCCTTTCCAGTGGCTACTGTAACAAATTAACATAAATTTTGTAGATTAAAATAAGACACAGTTATTATCTCTCAATTCTAAGGTCAACATTCCAAAAGCTGTCTCATTGAACTAATGTTAACATGTTGATCAGGTTGAGTGCCTTTCTGGAGCCTCCAGGGTACAATCCAGTCTCTTGACTTTTCTGACTCCTAGAGGCTGCTGATATTCTTTTTCTCATGGCCCCCTTCTTCCATCTTCAAGGATAGCAATGGCTGGTAGACTCTTTGCCTTGATGCCACTATTCTGATTCTGACTCTTCTGCTTTTCTCTTCCTCATTTAAAGACACTTGTGATTATATTGGGCCCACACAGATAATCTCTATGTTTTATGATCAACTGTTTAACAACCTTCATTTCATTTGCAACCTCAATTTCTCCTTGCCATTTAACATACCATATTCATAGTTTCTAGGAATTAAAAAGTGGACATCTGGGGTAAAAAGAGTGGCATTAGTCTGCGGGCTACAGACAGAGTTGTGTAACCATCATCACAATCTAAGTTTATAACATTTAGAGTATAACGATTTCCTTCATAATCATGGTATTTTAAACTGCAACAGCCCTCTCCTATCAATACTCCCATTTCCTTACTATGCTTTTTCATATCACTTGCTACTTTCTAAAAATACCACTTGTTTTTTTATTTTGTTAATTTTATAATTGTTTGTCTCCTCCTAGTAGCATGTAAACTCCAGGAGGACAAGGGTTTTGTCTGTTTTCCTTACAGATATATCCCTAGCATTATAAACAGTGCCTAGTATTTAAACAGGTATTCAAATGCTTACTGAATGAAAAATTTCCTTGTCAATTTGAGAGCATAATATGTCTTTGATCTGAAAACCTGAGACTGATGTTCTCCAGAATTATTGAAATCTATAGTTTATTGTACTGTGATAGTTTTGTAAAAAGTTTGAAAAGGAGAGACTTCCTCTCTTATCATTACAGATCAAATTGCATATATGTTATCCCTAATCCTAGGTCAGTGTTGCATAGCTGTATTTAGAACCTTGGTGGAGTAAGTAAATAGGGTTTAAGACTCAGGGAATTTAAGATGAACTTCTGTTTCAGACACAGGCCCTTTATGAATATGATACTATTTGGATAACACAATTGGAGATATAGTAGAGAATACTCATCACAGATACTACTTATTGAATAGTTAGTAAGTGTTGTGTACTACACTATGTGTTTTACATGTGTTATGTTCAATTTTCAGCGTAATCATGCAAGATAAATACTATTATTTATGTTTTTCAGGTGAGCCTCCAAGAGGTTTAGTAAATTCCTCAAGATTAACTGATTATTAAAAGGTAAACTAGGATATAAACTGGGTCTGTCTGACTCTAAAACCCTCTTACTGTCTAGTATGGTTTGGATCTGTGTCCCCACCCAAACCTCATGTTGAATTGTAATCCCCAATGTTGGAGATTAGGCCAGGTTGAGAGGTGATTGGATCATGGGGGTAGATTTCCCCCTTTGGTGCTGTTTCTGTGATAGAGTTCTCATGAGATCTGGTTGTTTAAAAGTGTGCAGCACCTCCCCATTGTCTCCTCTTCCTTATGCTCTGCCTTGAAGATGTGCCTGCTTTCCCTTCACTTTCTAAAATGACTGCATATTTCCTGAGACTTCCTAGAAGCCACTATGCTTCCTGTATAGCTAGCAAAACTTCGAGCTAATTAGACCTCTTTTCTTTATAAATTACCCACTCTACATTATTTCTTTATAGCAGTGTAAGAATGGACTAATACAGAAAATTTGCACCAAGTAGTGGGGTATTGCTATAAAGATACCTGAAAATGTGGAAGCAACTTTGAAACTGGGTAATAGGCAGAGGTTGGAGGAGTATGGAGGGCTCAGAAGAAGACAAAGAATGAGGAAAAATATGGAACTTTCTAGAGACTTGTTAAATTGCTATGACCAAAATGCTGGTAGTGATATGGACAGTAAAAGTCATGCTGATGAGGTCTCATATGAAAATTAGACACTTATTGGGAAGTGGAGCAAAAGACACTTTTGTTTCTTAGCAAAGAAATTGGCTGTGTTGTGCCACTGCCCTAGGGATCTGTGAAACTTTGAACTTGAGAATGATGATTTAGGGTATCTGGTGGAAGAAATGTCTAAGCCAGAAAGTGTTCAAGATTTGGCCTGGCTGCTTCTAAGAGCCTGTGCTTATATACATGAGCAAGAAAGTGATCTGAAACTAAAATTTATATTTACAAAGGAAGCAGAGCAGAAAAATTTTTAAAAAAATTGCAGCCTGGCCATGTATTAGAAAAGAAAAACCCATTTTCAGAGGAGGAATTCAAGTAGGTTGCATATATTTGCATAGCTAAAAGAAATGTAATTGCTAATAGCCAAGATAAGGGAAAAATGCCTTGAAGGCATTTCAGAGAACTTTGAGGCAGCCCCTCCCATCACACACCTGGTGGCCTTGAAGGGAAGAATGGTTTCCTGGGCCAGACCCAGTGCCCCACAGCCCTGCATAATCTCAGGGCAATGTTCCCTGCATCCCAGCCATTCCACCTTCTGCTGTGGCTAAAAAGGCCCCAGATATAGCTTGGGCAGCTGCTTCAGGGATTGGAAGCCATAAACCTTGGGTGTTCCCACATGGTGTTAAGCCTGCCCATGCACAGAGTACAAGAGTTGAAGTTTGGGAGCCTCCACCTAGATTTCACAGGATATATGGAAAAGCCTGGCCGTCCAGGCAAGCCTACCATAGGAGTGGAGCACACATGGAGAACCTCTACTAAGGCAGTGTAGAGAAAAAATGTGAGGTTAAGGCTCCCACACAGAGTCACCACTGGGGCACTGACTATTGAAGCTGTGAGAAGAGGGCCACCATCCTCACTAGACCCAAGAATGGCAGATCCACCAACAGCTTGCAACCTGCACATGGAAAAGTTTCAGGCACTCAACACCAGCCCTTGAGAGCAGTCTTGGGAGTTGAGCCCTGCAGAACCACAGGGGTGCAGATGCTCAAAGTCTTGAGAGTATACTCATTGCATCAGTGTGCTCTGAATGTGAGACATGGAGTCAAAGGAAATTATTTTGGAGCTTTAAATTTTAATGACTACCCTGCTGGGTTTCAGATTTGTATGGCCCTTTGGTCCCTTTCTTTTGGCCAGTTTCTTTCTTTTGAAATGGGAGTATTTACACAATGCCTATAAGTAACTCCACTATATTCTGGAAGTAACTAACTTGTATTTGATTTTACACACTCATAGGCAGAAGGGACTTGCCTTGTCTCAGATGAGAATTTAGACTCTGAACTTTTAAGTTAATGCTGGAAAAAGTTAAGACTTTGGGGGACTGTTGGGAAGACATGATTGTATTTTGCAATGTGAGAAGCACATGAGATTTGGGAGGAGCCAGGGGCAGAATAATACAGTTGGAATCTGTGTCCCTGCCCAAATCTCATGTTTAATTGTAACCCCCAATGTTGGAAGGGGGCCCTGGTGGGAGGTGATTGGATCATGGGGGCAGATTTCACCTTTGGTGCTATTCTTGTGATAAAATTTTCATGAGATCTGGTTGTTTAAAAGTGTGTAGCACCTCTTCCTTTCTCCTCTTCCTCCTGCTCCTGTCATGTAAGATGTATCTGCTCCTCCTTAAACTTTCATAATGATTGAAAGCTTCCTGAGTCCTCCACAGAAGCTGTCATGCTTCCTGTATAACATGCAGACCTATGAGCCAATTAAACCTCTTTTCTTTGTAAATTACCCAGTCTCTGGTATTTTTTAATATATATAGCAGAATGAGAATGGACTAATACACTGTCCACTGTACCACTATACTGTCATTTGATCCAATTAATACCATGTTTCTGGGGAACATCATATTTTGTTTTAAAAAATCAAGACATGAATAATCCATAAATATTGTTAATAAAATACACATTTAGCCAGTTCAACTTTTATTTCATCAAATATATATATATTTGCCTGACAAATAAATACTATTAGGTAATTCAACTACTTGTTACTTTATATCTTATATATTGCAAATTTTGCAAAAATTTCCTTAAGGTCTTTCTGACCTGCTTTGCACACGTGTTCCTACCTTAGTCTATGCTTGTCTTGAAGCTACTGGACTAAGCATCCTGCAGTTAAGCCAACATCATGTAAGTCCTAGTTGGTATTTGTATGGTCTTGGTCTGCCACTCCACTTAACTTTCCATTTCAATCACTTCAATAGCTGTGAACTCACTGAGAATACTCAAGAGGCCCATTTCTAACTAAACCCCGCTCTTTTCTTCTGTCCAGCCTCAGACTATGTATACAGTGAGTCATCAACATTTTATGAGTGTTCACTTCCACTAATTAGGATTAGTAACATTGCCAATATCCATACTCTTCTCCTTTTCAGTAAACTAGTAACTTTACTTTCAGAGAACATAATTCTGGAATCACATTTCTTTCCTCGAAGGCATTCAGCTTAACACTACAAAGGCATTATTTATGTGATTCATGATCAGAAACTATCAATGTCTTTCAATGAAAGCCCAAACCATGAAATATGGGAATGGAGACCTCTTTTAGATGCTGGTTTCACTACTAAATAGTTGTGTACATTTGGACAACTAAGTTAATTTCCCCAGTTTATTTATCTCTAAAATATTTTAATGATACTTCATAGGGGTTTGTTTTCAAGATTAAATTAGATCATTAATGGGTACCTAGATAACATTTTTTAGAGATAAGTTTATGCATGTAAATATTTTTCTTCCTGAGTTTTCCACTTTAATTTACTTTCAGGAAAGTTGATAACTACCTTGATTCCTATTATAACAGAGGAAGGTAAGTGTTTGGAGAGAAAATAGAAAGGAGGTTTTGCTTTAAAGTTCAGAGGAAGAAATTCATGAGCATAACAGGATGGGTAAAATATCTTGAAGATGCATGAAATAAATATGTTTTTCAGCATAAAATTAAAAGGATTCCCATGTACTAGAGAAAGTGCTAAAGAAAAGTCTTTGAAACTCAAAACCAATGGGGAGCTATCCCGTTTCTGGCAGTGACACTGAGATTTGGCAAGCTCCCCCAAAATTATATTTGGTTAGTATGTCGGGATTCTGGAAGAATACAATGAGGGAAAAATTTAGGCAGGTAGCTTGGAGTCAGACTTTGCCACTTTGTAGAGTTTATATTTTGTTAAACAGAAAGTAAAGAGCTTTAAAACAAGGTAAGATTTTACTGAAGAGCTATTTTAGGAAAGTTAATCTGAAGGCAGTCAAAATTGGAGAGGAAAACTGGTGGCAGAGAGAGATTAGATGGAAAGATTGGGGTTAGGAATTACTACAATAGCCAGATACTGAAGTGATAAAAATCTTAAAATTGTATGGTTTGAACCTCCCAGTTCCTGAACTAGAAAAGTTAGGTGAAGGAAGCACTTTGGCCAGGATTTCAAGATGCTCTTGGCCTTGCCTGAGAGAATTACAGCCCTCTATGAAATAAATCAGAGTTTGAAACGCAAAAGTGTTAGGAATCTCATTTAACCTGGCCTCAGCATGCTAGGCATATTATGGGATGGACCCTTTGTTCTCTCTTCAGCAATTCACTTAAGATAACCTCAGGACTAAGGGGTAGAAAATTGGATGCTATGGAAAAGAGAAGGCTGAGAGAGTCTTGAGTGGGTCACTGATTGTAATGGCTCCAAAATCAAGCTAGCTGCACTCCTGCAGTCAAAGGGTGTGTGTGTGTGTTTTCTTTTACACAGTACTCCAGAATATTTTTACCTAGTTTAAAAATCATTATTGCCATTAAAATACAAACTGGACTTTCATTAAACAATATATACTGCAAAGGTTTGAGGGTTGCCAGTTAAGCTTAGGAAATCTTTTTCATTGTCCTTAGAGCTGTTTTCTCTCACAAATGAGAAAGTTAGAAATCTTCTGGTTACCATAAAGCATTAGTAAGATACTGACTCTGCCTAAAAATTTAGTAACTATTGAATCCAGAAATAAATATCACATAACCAATTATCTTGATAATTCTAGCCAAAAGATTACTTACTAACCTACATTTCTCCTTGGAATGAAATATATAGAAAGGCTAATATTTCACTAATTTTTATTTAAGGAATAAAGGAAAAGAGAATATATATATATATATATATATATATATATATATATATATATTTTAGATTCTACTATGTTACAGGTACTTCACTAGGATTTTGGTATACATTATTTCCTTGAAATCTTACAACAACCCTAGAGCTAAATATTTTCACAAAAGAAAAAATAGACCCTCAGAGTAGTAAGATCACATGATCCAAACTAAAATATGTAAGAATTTCTTTAAGCTGGATTCTAGTCCAGGTTTCTCTCTCAAATTTTAGAAGAGATAGTTTAGAGAAGTATATGATTAATTCTCAAATGAAAGAACTACTGATTAAAAGAAAAGAGAAAAAAGGTACTTCTAACATGTGCCACTTAACTAATATTAGTCCCATTTTATAAATAAGGAAATTAAAGAGCTAGAATTTCACTCTTTCTGACTGAAAACTCCTGCTGTCTTTCATTGCACAGATTCAACACATGCTAGAATAAAAAATTTCCTTATTTTATGCAACATATTTATTTAATAGACAGGTAATTAGATGTTAAATAACTTTCCAAAGGCAAACAAGTTATCAATAATCAAGAGGATTTTTATCAGGTCATGCAACATTTTCCATGGTAGACCATAAGTTAGGCCACAAAACAAGTCACAATGCATTTTTAAAAATCAAAATTGTATTAAGCATCTTCTTGGCCTACAGTAAATTAAAACTAGAAATCAGTTCCAAGAAGAACTGTCAAAACAATATAAATATATGAAAAATTTAAAACCTACTCCTGAATGATATTTGGGTCAATGATGAAATTAAGAAGAAAATGAATTTTTTTAAATGAATGAAAATAGAGACACAACATACCAAAAAAATCTGAGATATATACAAAGCAGGGCTAAGAGAGAATTTTATAGCACTGAATGACCACATCAACAATATAAAAAGATCATAAATTAATAATGTAATATTGTACCTCAAGGAAATAGAAAAACAAGAACAAACCAAAGCCAAAGCTAGCAGTAGGAAAGAAGTAACAAAAATCAGAGCAGAACTAAATAAAACCAAAACAAGCAAAAAAAAAAAAATCCAAGGAATTAATGAAATGAAAAATAGTGTTTTTTTTTGAAAAGATAAAATTGACAGATTGCAAGCAAGATTAACCAAAAAAAGAATAGATTCAAATAGGCATAATTTGAAATGAGAAAGGAGACATTACCACTGATACCACAGAAATATTAAAGATTATCAGAAACTACTATGAATATCTCTATGACCACAAATTAGAAAACACAGAGAAAATGAATACATTTCTGGAAATATGCAACCTCCCAATATTGAACCAGGAAAAAATAGAAATCCTGAACAAAATAATAATAAGCAGTGATACTTAAACAGTAATAAAAATATCTCAACAAGGCTGGGTGCAGTGGCTCACACGTGTAATCTCAGCACTTTGGGAGGCCAAGGCAGGATGATCACCTAAGGTCAGGAGTTCCAGACCAGCTTTGCCAACATGTCAAAACCCTGTCTTCACTAAAAATACAAAAATTAGCTGGTCATGGTGGCACCCGCCTGTAATCCCAGATACTCAGAAGGCTGAGACAGGAGACTCTCTTTAACCTGGGAGGCAGAGGTTGCAGTGAGCCCAGATCATGCCACTGCACTTCAGACTGGGTGACAGAGCACGATTCTATCTCAAAAAATAAAAATAAAAAAATAAACCTCAACCAAAAAAAGTCCAGAAATAGCTCGATTTATAGCCAAATTCTACCAGAAATACAAAGAAGAACTGGTACCAACCCTACCCAAACTATTTCACATGTTTGAGGAATAAATCCTCCCTAACTCATTCTATGATGCACCAAAGCCTGGCAAGGAAACAACAAAAAAAAAAGAAAACTCAGACTAATATCCCCATTAAACATAAATGCAAAACTCTTCAACAAAATACTAGCAAACCAAATCTAACACCAGATCAAAATGATAATACATCATGATGACATGAGTTTTATTACAGAGATACAAAAACGATTAAACCTATGAAAATCAACAAGAGCAAATAAGTTCAATGCATCACATAAACAGAAATAAAAAGAATAACCACACAATCATCTCAATACAGGCAGAAAAACATTTGATAAAATCTAGCATCTCTTCATGTTAAAAACCCTCAACGAACTAGGCATAGAAGAAACATACCTAAATAAAATGAAAGCTATATATGACAAACCCACAGCCAACATTATAGTAAATATGAAAAGGTAAAAGGTATGAAATGTTCACTTCACCATGCCTATACAACATAGTACTAGAAGTCCCAGCCAGAGAAATCAGTCAAGAGTAATAGATAAAAGGCATGAAAATCAGAAAGGAAAAACTCAAGTTATCTCTATTGGCTGATGATATAATCTTATACCTAGAAAATCCTAAAGATGCTGTCTCCTAAATTTGATAAATGAATTCACTAAGTTTTAGGATACAAAATAAATGTAAAAAAAAAAAAATGAGTAGCATTTCTATACACTAATTCCATGCAAGCTGAGAGCTAAATCGAGAACTTAATTACATTAGTTACAAAAAAAAAAAAAAACTCTAAGAATACATGTAAACAAGGAGGTGAAAGATCTCTATAAGGGACACTACAAAGCACTTATAAAAGAATCACAGATGACACAAACAAATGAAAAAAATCCATGATTATGAATTGAAATAATGAATATTGTTAACATGATCATACTGCCTAAAGCAATCTGCAGATATGATATGATTTGGCAGTGTCCCCAGTCTCATCTTGAATTCCTACATGTTGTGGGAGAGACCTGGTGGGATATAATTGAATCATTCAAGCAGGTCTTTCCTGTACAGTTCTCGTGACAGCAAATAAGTCTCATGAGATGATATATTATAACGGGGAGTTTCCCTGCCCAATCTCTCTCTTTGCCTGCTGCCATCCATGAAAGATGTGACTTGCTCCTCGTGGCCTTCCATCATGGTTGTGGGACTTCCCCAGTCACGTGGAAATGTAAGTCCAATTAAACCTCTTTTTTTGTAAATTGCCCAGTTTCGAGTATGTCTTTATCAGTAGCATGAAAATGGACTAATACAGTAAATTGGTACCAGTAGAGTGGGGCACTGCTGAAAACATACCTGAAAATGTGGAAGCAACCTTGGAACTAGTAACAGGTAGAGGTTGGAACAATTTGGAGGGCTCAGAAAAAGACAGGAAAACGTGCAAAGTTTGGAACTTCCTAAAGACTTGTTGAATGGCTTTGACCAAAAGCCTGACAGCAATATGGGCAATAGGGTCCAGGATGAGGTGGTCTTAGATGGAGATAAGAAATTTGTTGGGAACTGGAGCAAAGGTTACTTTTGTTATGTTTTAGCAAAGAGACGGGTGGCATTTTCCCCCTGCCCTAAAGATTTGTGAAACTTTGACCTTGAGAGAGGTGATTTAGGGTATCTGGTGGAAGAAATTTCTATAAGCATGTTATATATACCACAGATATTAGAGAAAAGACTTCAAATATGTTCTACTTCATGAAAAGTATTTAATGAATAGTGACTTTCTCTGCTGATTCCAAACTTAGTTGGAATAAAATAATAAAAAGTGAAAAATATCTGAACTTAGTCTTCTCCTCAATTTTACTGTTTTTAGATTAAACTTTGTTCTAAAGATAATAAAGTGTCCAAAGAGTAAATAAAAATGGATTCCTTGATTATATGAATAAGGGAAGATACAGTTATCTACTCAAAAGATGTGACATCAGACTGGTTTTTATATATGTAAAGCAGGATGTACTAATTCATTAAAAAATATCTGCCTAAGAAATACATGACAGTAAGGAAATTAGAAGTTCTGTTCAAGAATTTATTGACTGACAAATCTCATAATTCAGTTATGTGCTGATGAAATATTCCTGACAAAATAGCATGACACGATTTGTTGTTATTTATCCATCAATGAACTGCTCAGAACAAAGTAAACAGGACAATCATGAAATTCAGGTAATTCAAGTTAAACCACATAGGGATGGGTTTGAGTGCATAATATACATACACATACATTTATATGTCAATGCTATTGATGCAAAAGGAGTCCTCCTTAGCATTTTGAATTATACTCAAATTCTTCATTTAAGTTTCCCTGTGTGGACACAGCCACTATAACACATATCTTCTCACATAAATTCTATTTGAAGATTACAATTAAATTGATCCTTAGAGCTAATTTCAGTACAATTTTGCTATCTTTCTAAGAAATAAACTACCTCTCAATTCACTCTTTCACCTAACTTCTTCAAATTATTTGTAGAATGAGGCAGAGTAAAAGTATTTAAAATAAAATAACCTAACTTGACTAGCTTTGTGAATGTTATAAATGGGGTCTTCACTAAAATGTGTAAATCATTCTCCTTTGTGGATCTTAATAGGCTTCTTTTCACTAGATGGAAGTAAAAGGTGAAGGCACATGCAACATGTGCTTGAAATACTGCTGTCAAGGTTTTTATAAAATAATACACCTCTAAACATCCCATCACAGTTCAGATGTTTTGGGCCTGATATTTTTTACAAAGTAGTAAAACAGCTAACTACAGGTATAGGCAGAAATCTGTTCCAGCTTCTGCATAAGGGGTCCTTAAGACTTTTCTTAGTGATATTTAAAATAAAAAGCGGTACAGCATCCCAGAGCACAGAGCTGAAGAACGTAAGGAACTATCCTACACATGAAAATGACAAGCTACTTCTAAGCTTCAATCACTGTGGTCTGAAAGCTAGGCGAGAGAAATTGCCCACACTAGTTAACAAGACATCTCCTAGCCAGCAGAAGGCAAGGTCAAGAAAACCAGATACAGTTCCCTTTACAGTAGTCCTTTATAAAATACTGCTTTCCCAAACCATCTTTTACATAATTCTTATTGCAATTCTGTGGTATAGGTATTATTCTTCCCATGTTGCCAAGGAAGGAAATCATACCCTGAAAACTTACACAATTTGCCCAGTATCATCACCGCTGCCAAGTGACAGTCAGCTTTTACATCTGGCTCTTCATATGCCAAATATAGTGCTATTCACACAACATCACCAGGAAGTTACATCTACCAAGCTTAAGTTCCTAAGAGCTTTTTGAATCTTGTCTTTGCTCACACAGTTTACATTCCTCAGGCCAGATTAAGTTCAACACTCCTATCAAGAAAGACTGCACAGTTGTATGTGTGTGACTGGCAAACAGCATGACTAGTATTTCAGGCCCTGAGACACACTGCCAGGATGGAGATATGGCCTTGAATAAATGAATGCTATTCCTTGAGCCCCTCTAGGCAGATGCAAACTTTGTTTCATTTTGTTGAATTTTCTATTATTCGTTGACTCTCATGGCTCTCTGCTCTTCCTGATCTTTTATTAAAAGTGAACCTATTGTCTTAAGAGACAGTTCAAAACAAAGACAAAAGAAAACTAAAGTTCCTCAAATGATCTTTGAATCATTTTGATTATCCTTACCAGTGAGTTCAATCTTGATACATGTCTATTCCACAGTTGTATGAGAATCATGTTTTTAACATTTTTGAAAATTATATAAGCTCTTAACAATGTGCTATGTTTTTTTTTTCATAAATTCTAATTCTCAAATCAATGCTATGAAGTAGTAGTATTATTCCCACTTTAGAAATGTAGGAATACAAGCTCACAGAGTTGAAGTGACTTTCATCAATTTACATAGCTAGAAAGTGGTAGAGATGGAAAAGGAATGTACAGGGAAGAGCCAAAATAGCTGACTAGATGCAACCAGGAAGAGCTTCTCCCACCAAGAGAGACCAGAACATTAAGAGTACACCAGCACACTCTGAATACATCTTCAGAAAGAAGGCATTGAGCATGTATAGAAAAAAGAAGCAGACCCCAGGATGAAAGGAGAAGAAGCTAAGAACACTGCAAGGAGTTGCCAGCACCAGGGCTTATTTCTGGCCCTGAGCACCACCTACAGAAGAGGTGAGTAAAATAGATGGTGGTGATTAAAATAGAGCTTCTACAGAAGAGGTGAGTAAAATAGAGTGGCCCACTCTCACTGCCGATGTCTGGAATCCTCGCTGCAGGAGAAGTTCAATCATTAACGGAACATCAGCCCACACAGATGATAAAAAACCAGCTCAAGAACTCTGCAACTCTAAAAGCCAAAGTGTCTTCTTACCTCCAAATAGCTGTACCCAGTGCAGCAGTGGTTCTTAACCATGCTGAAAAAGCTGAAAGGACAGATACGGAATTCAGAATCTGGATAGCAAGGAAGCTCACCAAAATACAGGACAACATTAAAGCCCAATCCAAAAACAACACTAAAACAATACATCATTAAGGTAGAAAACTAACCAAGATATTCAGTACTTGATCTTGACCCTTGACAACATGGTCCTAACAGACATCTACAGAATATTTCACTCAAGAACAACAGAATTTATTCTCATCTGCACAGAGCACATACTCTAAGAATGACCATATGCTTAGCCATAAAGCAAGTTTCAACAAATTCAAGAAAACCCACATCATACCAACCAAACTCTCAGACCACAGTGCTATAAAAATGGAAGTAAAGTAAATACCAAGATCTCTCAAAATCATGGAATTACATGAAAATTAAACAATCTTCTCCTGGATGACTTTTGAGTAAAGAATAAAATTAAGGTAAAAATCAAAACATTCTTTGAAACTAATGAAAACAAAGGTACAACATACCAGAATCTCTGGAAAACAGCTAAAGCAGTATTAAGCAGAAAGTTGGTAACACTAAACACATCACGAAGTTAGAAATATCTCAGATTAACAACCTAGCATCACACCTATAGGAACTAGCAAAACAAGAGCAAACCAACCCCAAAGCTAACAGAAGACAAAATATAACTAAAATCAGAGCTGAAGTGAACAAAATTGAGGTGAAAAATTCATTAAAAAGACCAACAAATTTTTAAAAAGTAGATTTCTTGAAATAATAAATAAGATTGATAGACCACGAGCTAAGTTATAAAGGAAAAAAGACAGAAAACAAAAAAGGGCACAGGTTGCTATTCTTATTTCAGACAAAACAGAAGAGCCAAATAAATGCAATCAGAAATGATAAAGGGGACATTACCAGCAACCTCACAGATACACAAAAACCCTCAGAAACTATTATGAATACCTCTATGTACACAAACTAGAAAACCTAGAAATTGAAAATAAATTCCTGGAAACATACACCCTCCAAAGATTTAACAAGGAAGAAATTGAATTGTTGAACAGATCAATAAGAAGTTCTGAAATTCGAATCAGTAATTAAAAACGTACTAGCCAGAGAAAGCCCTGGATCAGATAGATTCACAGCTGAATTCTACTGGACATATAAATAATAGCTGGTACCATTATTACTAAAACTGCTCTTAAAAATCAAGGACAAGGGATTCTTCCCTAACTCCTTTTATGAGGCCACCATTATTTTGATAACAAAGCCTGACAGAAACAACACAACAAATTTCATGCCAATATCACTGTTGAATATAAACACAAAAACTGTCAACAAAATGCTAGCAAATTGAATCCAGCAGTATATCAAAAAGCTAATCTATCACAATCAAGTATGCTTTATTCCTGGAATGCAAGGTTGGTTCCACATATGCAAATCAGTAAATGTGATTCATTACATAAACATAACTGAAAACAAAAACCACATGATTATCTCAACAGATGCCGAAAAGGCTTTCAATAAAATTTAATATCTTTTCATGAAAAGAACTTTCAACAAACCAGGCATCAAGGGAACATATTTCAAAATAAGAAGAGCCATCTATGACAAACCTACAGCCAACATCATACTGAACAAGCAAAAGCTAGACGCATTCCCCTTGAGAATTGAAATAAGACAAGGATTCCCACTCTCATCAACCCTGTTCAATATAGTACTAGAAGTCCTAGCTAAAGCAATTGGCAAGAAAATGAAAAAAAAGGTACCCATATAGGAAGACAGGGAGTCAGCCTATCTCTATTTGGAGATGATATGATTCCATACTTAGAAAACTCCACAGTCTCTGCCCAAAGGCTCCTAGAACTGATAAACAACTTCAGTAAAATTTCAGGGTACAAAATCAATGTACAAAAATTAGTAGCATTTCTCTACACCAATAACATCCGAGCTGAGAGCCAAATCAAGAATGCAATCCCATTTACAATAGCCACAGAAGGAATAAAGTATCTAGAAATACAATTAAGGAGGGAAATGAAAGATCTCTACAAGGAGAACTATAAAACATTGTTGAAAGAAATCAGAGATGACAATAACAAATGGAAAAATATTTTATGCTCATGCATAGGAAGAATCAATGTATTTATTAAAGTGACCATACTGCCCAAAGTAATTTACAGATTCAACACTGTTTCTATCAAACTACCAACATCATTTTTCATAGAATTAGAAAAATAGTCCTAAAACCCATATAAAACAAACAAAAAAAGAGAGCCCTTATAGCCAAAGCATCCTAAGCAGAAAGAGCAAAGCTGGAGGTACCACACTACCAGGCTCCAAGCTATACTACAAACCTATAGTAACAAAAACAGCATGGTACTTTTACAAAAACAGGCACATAGACCAATGGAACAGAATAGAGAACACAGAAAAAAAGCCACACACCTGCAACCATCTGATCTTTGACAATGTTGACAAAAATAAGCAATGGGAAGAGGACTTCCTAATTAATAAATGGTGCTAGGATAACTGACTAGCCATATGCAGAAGATTGAAATTGGACCCATTCCTTACACCATATACAAAAATAAACTCACTATGGATTAATGTCTTAAATGTAAGACCTGAAACTATAAAATCTTATAAGAAAACTTAGGAAATACCATTCTGGACATAGGCCTTGGCACAGATTGTGTGATAAAGCATCCAAAAGCAATTGTGGCCAAAACAAAAATAGACAAGTGGGACCTAATTAAACTAAAAAGCTTCTTCATAGCAGAAGAAACTATCTACAGAATAAACAGTCTACAGAATGAGAGAAAATATTTGCAAACTATGCACCTGACAAAGGTCGAATATTCAGCATCTGTAAGGAGCAAAAAACAACTCCATTAAAAATGAGCAAAGGATATAAATGAACTTCTCAAAAGAAGACATACATGTGGCCAACAAGCATATCCAAAACATTCAACATCACTAATCATTAGAAACATGCATATCAAAACCACAAAGAGAGATGATGTCACCACTACTCAGAATGGCTATCATTAAGAAGTCAGAAAATAACAAATACTGATGACTTTGTGGAGAAAAGGAATGCTCACATATTGTTGGTAGAAATGTAAATTATTTCAACCACTGTTTTAAGCAGCATGGCAATTGTTCACAGGAATTAGAAAGAACTACCATTTGATCCAGCAATCTCATTACTGTGTATATACTCAAAGGATTATAAATTGTTCTACCAAAAAGACACATGCATTTATATGTTCATTGGAGCACTATTCACAATAGCAAAGACATGGAATCAACCAAGATGCCCATCAACGGTAGACTAGATAAATAAAATGTGGTGCATATACACCATGGAATACTATGCAGCCACAAAGAAGTAAAAAACTATATCCTTTGCAGAAACATGGATGCAGCTGGAGGCCATCTTCCTATGCAAATTAACACAGAATCAGAAAACTAAATACCACACATTCTCACTAAGTAGGAACTAAACATTTGAATACACATGGACACAATGAGGGGAATAATAGACTGGGTCATGCTTGAGAGTGGATGTTGGGAGGAAAATGAGGGTCAAAAAACTACCTATCTGGTACTATGCTCATTACCTAGGTGACAAAATTATTTGTACACAAACCCTAGTGACACACAACTTACCCATGTAACAAACCTGCACATGTGCCCCTGAACCTAAAATTAAAGTTGAATAGGGGAAAAAAGTGGTAGAGATAATCTGTCTTATGCAGAGCCTTAGCCACCGTCATAGAGACGCTCTCACTGAAGCTTTAAACAGCCTCCTCTTCTCTGAGGTAAGGTAAGGCCAATGAGGAGCATAAGTACGAATATCCATGAAAAAAAGTGTGATTTATTACTATGGGTTCATATCACAGGTTGATATAATATTACTCATTTACATATTATTTCAATACATACTTATTGAGCACCTTATGTGTAAAGTCCTGTTTTTTGATTGAGGGAATACAGATGATTGCTGGTAAAAAGATAAGTCAGGATGGAGCGCGGTGGCTCATGCCGATAATCCCAGCACTTTGGGAGGCCGAGGCGGCTGGATCACGAGGTCAAGAGATTGCGACCATCCTGGTCAACATGGTGAAACCCTGTCTGTACTAAAAATACAAAAATTAGCTGGGCATGGTGACGCACAGCTGTAGTCCCAGCTACTCGGGAGGCTGAGGCAGGAGAATTGCTTGAACCCAGGAGGCGGAGGTTGCTGTGAGCCAAGATCATGTCATTGCACTACAGTTTAGGTAACAAGAGTGAAACTCCGTCTCAAAAAAAAAAAAGATAAGTCAGGCACAGATTCTATTAAGAAACTTATAGTCATGAATAAAAATAACTAAAAAGTAAAACAGAAGCAAAAAATGTTAACATTTATTTTCTGTTAATACTCATCCAATGAGTATTAACACCTAATATGTGTTAGGCACTGTGCTATATATTGGAGGTATGGCAAAGAATAAAACAGTAATAATCCTTGTTCTCATGGTGCTTTTATTTCACAAAAAAAAGAAAAACGTTAAGTAATTATAACTATGACAAGTATTTTAAGGGATATTTATAGTATGCTCTGCAAGCATGTGCCTGGAGAATCCTATTGATATTTTCTTTCTACTCTGAATTTTCAACAATATCAAAAATGCTGTAAATATCAATTTTATATTTAGATAGATATAAATTAATATCATTAAAAATATGAGATTAAAAGGGGCTTGTTTCCTAAGAGATACAGATAAAGAAGTATGAGAAATCAGAAAAAAGTGGAATTGCTTCCAATAAGGGTGATAAAGGGATACTATATGGCCTAGTGACATTTGAAATAAGGAGTGATATCAGAATGGTGCCCTATATCTCTTTTAGTATGAGAAAATTGTCAGTTATATGCACTACCAATCCATCCACACTGGTTTCCCAACTGGAGGAAATGCTAAAAATAGATTTGAAGATATCTTCACCATCCCTACATACCCACTTCCCTATCTTTTGTCCTACAAGAAAAATAAGTACTTCAAGATAGAGTTGGTGATCCCAAATCTACTCCTAGTCCTTGCTGCCTTCTAGGTGCTGTTCACTTCCCCTCACAGTTAGGCATAGTCATGTGGATAATTCCATCTATTTAGGATGCAACTGGACCTATATAGGAGTAAGGATAGATTCTAGGAAAGCTCTTTCCTATTAAAACAAAGAATACCACTCCTTCTCTTTTCTTTCTGCCTTGAAAGGAGATACAGTATATAGAACTAGGTGGAAACTTAAAACTCAGCAGCTGTCTTATCACCATGAAATGATGTCAAGAGCACCAAAGAGATGGTGACACTAATATTGCTGAGCCACTAAACCACTGTCAACTTCTGCTTATCTCCATACATCTTATAGTGTGAGGGGGAAAATGTTCAAGTTCCTATAAATTAAGTTACCTGTCAATAGAAGCATTATTACAAGATACAGTGAATGTTCCAGGAAGGAGACCAGAAAGCAAATTATTCTGAGAGAAAAGTAGAAATCAGCATGAATATTAAAGAGCCGGTAAGTATAAAAATGTAGTACAAATGATAGGAAAATACCAGCAAAGGGAGGATGTCTCCTTATCTAATCATGCTCTCTCTCTCCCTTCATCCCAGAGTAATACTACTATTTATTTACCACATTCAGATCGTTTCCACTGGCTTTCTGTTTCGGCAGATGAAGATAATTCTCTGACACCTCTTCCCAACCTACTCTTTCTATATATCCTTCCCCTATATTCACATTACAAGTTTTAATTAGTGATCACGGTTTACATTCTTTTGACTATATAAATGATATCCACTTCAGAGTCAAGTGGTATACAGTGGGTAATGGGTACACATTGTCTTTTGTATAATTTTTGTCTTTATAGTCCTCCAATATAGACTGGCTACTCTCTAGGCCTGATGCCCCATAGTCATAACGTACTTCCTTTCGCAGCTCTCTCATAGTAGATAAATCTTCTTTGGGTTTTATAGTTTTCTTTCACTTGGTCTTCTCTTTCTGTTGCTGCATAATCTCATAGCTTCCTATGAAGTTGTGCATGAGATATAGATTTCCACTTTGCACTTCTGAACATTTTATTTATTCTGTACTCACACTTTACTAATATGTGGCTTAGGTACAGAATTCTGAAGACCATTCTATTGTTCTTTATTATTAATTGCCACTGTTGTTTTTAATGTAACTTATTTTCTTCTCTCTGAAATCTTCTGGAGATTTTTTTTGAATCCCTGATACTGAGAATTTGATGATTACATGTCTCAGTGTGAGTTTTTTTTCACTTACTGTGGTAGGCATTTCATATGCCCTTTTATCCTATGGCAGTGATTTTCAAACTGTAGTCCCTAGGTCAGAAGCATTGTTGTCATCTAGGAACTTGTTAGAAATGAAAGATTTTGAGTGCCACCTTAGGTCTAATGAGTCAGAAACTCTAGTGGTGGGGCCCAGAAATCTGTGTTTGAACGAGTCCTGCACATAATTCTGATGATGTATGCTAAAGAGTCACTAATCTAGACATATACTCCTTAATTCCAGAAATTTTTCTTGAAGGTTTTCTTTCTTTGATAATTTCCTCCCCTCTATTCCCTCTATTCTCTTATTCTGGAACTACAGTTAATTAGATGTTATAATCATGGATTGATACTCCAAGCCTCTAACTTTTTCTTTCTCATTTTCAGCCTCTTGATCATTTTATCTTCTTGAATATTTCCCTGATTTTAATTTCCAACATTTTATTATGGTTTTTGAAATTTTTACTTTTTTTTTTTTATTTCAAAGGGTTCTTCTTGTTCTCTTGTATTCTTCATATCTAGCGTCTCATTCTTATTTATGGAAGCAATATCTACTTTTATCTCTCTAAGGATATTGAAGTTTGGGCAAAAGTTTTGTTGTACATGTTTTCTGTTTCCTCAAGGTTGCTTTTATTTTCTAGTTTCTTTTTCTCTCTTTCTCATGTCAGAGGCTTTCTCACATATTCCACCATTCTTAGAGGAGTAAGGTTATCGCAAATTTGTTTAATTTAGTTGCCACCTTGGCATCCATTTTTAGTTCTGACATAAGTTGAATCCTAGTTGTATTCTATCACCTTTGGCCTGATTAAAATTTCCCATCCCTGCACATTTTTTTTAAACGACCTAACCTGCTTGCTTTTGATTTCACTGACCCAAAACCCAACACATCCCACATCTGCTGATCATGATAAAACCTAATGTTCAACACCCAAGTCATGTAAATAAGTTCTTATCTTTGCAAATGTTTTCTTTGAACTCCAATCCATATCTCCCTGTGAAACCCTAAGAGAAAGCACCCCTAGACCTTAATAAAGGCATAGTCCTACATTCTGTCTCTTTCTCTTGCTCCCCACCTGATGGTTGAGCTCCCTGTCATCTCTCAACTTCCCATTGGTGCTCCTAACCTCTCTAGGTTTCTTCCATTTTATGCATTTTGGTTTTACTTCCTCATTGTGTCTCACCTGACACACACACCTGAACCTAACTTTCGTCTCCAGTCAGGGGTCTCTTAAAGAGTAGTTCTCTTAACTTACAGCCACTGTCAGCAAAGAGAAACCTCAAGACCAAATCAGAAAGAAACCATAATAATAGAAATCACAACAGAAGGTAGGAATAACACGTGACTTACTTTGGTTAAAAAAGTGTGAGCAGAAATATGTCTTTGTGTGAAAAACCTCCAAATATAAATGATCAATTTGGCTTTCTCTTCTCCTGCATAAATAATTCTAGAAGCATATGTCAATACTGAGCTTCCATTAGCATGGGTGCCTGAGTGGCTGTGATAATCAGATTCCTTAGTGACTTGTCCCACACATATAGTGTGAACCGAGAAATAAACTATTATTGTGTATGCCACAGATAACTTTGAGTTGTTACTATAGCATGACTAAGCTTATCCTAACCGATAAATAGGAGAAAGAATGTACTGTTCAATAAATTAATCTGAGTCAATTGGGTATTCATAGAAAATAACAAAATGAGATTTTTATCCCATTCCATACATAAAAATCAATTCCAACTAAATAAAAAATTACATTAAAAGCCTTAGAACTTTTAAAGAAAACATAAAATATTTGTGACTTCAGAGTTGGAATTATATCTTAATCTCAAATCAAAAAGCCTTATCCATAAAAGGAAACATTGATAAACTTTGCATTAAAATTAATTATAAGTACAATACCAAAATCCTGATGCAAAAAAGAAGAAAATGATAAATTGTCCTTCATTAAAGTTAACAACTTCTACTTGATGAAAGAAAAAAATATAGGCCCCAGACTGGGAGAAAATATTTGCAAATCACATACTTGATTAAGAGCTTGTATTCAGAATGTATAAAGAATTTAAAAAATTTAATTGTAAGAAACTAACAAAATTAATTTTTTAATGGGCAAAGATTTGAAAAATACTTCACTAAACAAGATATGTGTATTACAAATAAGCACGTGAAAAAAAAATGGTCAACATCATTAGTTATTGAAGAATTGCAAATAAAAATCACAATATGATACCACTACATGGCCATTTGAATTGATAAAATTAAAAAGTTTGATTATACTAAGTGTTGACAAAAATGTGGAACTGGTACTCTCAAACACTACTGATGGGAATATAAAATTGTACAACCACTTTGACAGTCTGTCAGTACTATTCAGTTAAACACACCTAGCATGTGGTCCAGTCATTCCATTTCTAGATATTTATGCCCCCAACATGAAAGCATATGTCCACATAAAAACTTGAACATGAATGTTAATAGCAGCTTTATTTGTAGTTGTCAAAATGAAACAATAAAAATGTATTGATGTGTGAATTAATAAACAAATTGTGGAACATTGCTGCAATGGGAAACTCTCCAGTAGTGAAAGAGACTAACTACTAATACATACAATAACATAATGATTTTGAGTGAGAGAACATAAAACATCTTCCACTCCAAAACAAGGAGTACATATTATATGATTCCATTTATATAAAACTCAGAAATGCAGACTAATCTATAATGACAGAAAATAGACCTATGGTTTTCTGGAAGAGGATACATGCAGGGATAGAAGGGAAAGTTATCAAGTGGCAGGAGAAAACTTTTGGAGGTGATTTTCTTGATTATGGTAATGTTTCACAGGTGTGTGTGTATGTGGGTATATATACATATATCACAACTTAACAAATCATACACTTGAATTATGGAATGTTTCTTTTTTACCAGTTTTAGTGAAATAGACAGTTTTCTTGTATGTCAATTATACTTCCAAAAGTCAAGTAGTAGGAAAGTAAAAACCCATAAGTAAACACATACACACATACACACACATGAATACATCATTAAATTTCTGGTTACTTACAGGTTACCAGAGAGAAAAGACAATTTTTCTATAAAGAAAATTACAAGATTAACTGCAAATGTTTCATGAGCAGAAGTATGTGCAGGAAGACAGCAAAGTAGTATCTCCAAACTAATTAGGAAAAATAATCATCCGCCTAGAATTCTATACCTAAACTATTGTATAAGAGTGAGAGCAAAATATTGACTAGTTATTAATAAGATATAATGACAAAGAGTGTTTCATACTCACAAACTCTCACTAAAAATTACTGAAACATACACTTCACAAAGGAAAACTGCAAACCTAAAAAAAAGAAGTAGGATTGAAAAAGCACTAGTGACCAAATAAAACTAGTCCTTGTCTTGTTGAGGAGATGGAAGGGAAATTGGTTAAATTTATAACTTAGGAATAAAATGACATTAAAACACTAAAATATTAACCAATTATAAAAAAAGAAATAGAATATGTAACCATTAAATCAGAAAAGAAAAAAGTGGTAATTAAAAGAAATGCTACTAATAAAACAGAAAGCAGCAAAGAAAATAAAAAGACAGAAAAAGAAAAATGACTATAAGTAAAGAACATTGGAAAAAAATGGTGATATTGAAAAGATAAGTAGAAAACTTCAGTACTCACAATAGATGTAAATTAAATACACTGACTCAATATGAAGCAGATTCTCTTATTAAATTTACATAATATCAAAAAATATGTATTTTACAAATAACATGCTTAAAACAAATGAGAAAATTCTTTAATAATATGAAAATTTAAAAATGGGGAAATATATATAGGTTCAAAATAGAATTCTTAGAGTGTGCAATGCTAATAAAACAAAATACAGATCGGGTTTTAAAAAAATATTGTCCTAAGTTAGAATGAACAAAATTGATAAGATTTAAATAAAAAATATAACTCTATGAATACAGTGAGTAAAACTAAATATAGCCTAAAAAAATTAAGATCTGTACTTCTAAATAAAGCATTAGTAAAATGATATTTATTAAAATTTGAAAATAGTTTGAATTCAGCAGAAACAAAAGAACTGGATACCAGCATGGGTGAACTACAGCTAAAATTATATGTGGAAGGAAATTTATAGCCTTAAATTCATATATTAAATTAAATTACTGAAAATTAATGAGTAAATAAGTATAAATTGCAAGAAAAAAAGGTCATCTGAATTTCCAGCCTTCTATTAGTAGTTTATTTTGATTGCCATATAGTAGTACATTCTTTGAATATACTAAAATATATTTATCCATTCTTTTTCAGAGAGCATTTGGGTTTTTCAAATTTTTGCTATTGTAATATTGCCATAGACTATTATATTAATACATAACTCTTGCAGTAAAAGCTTGAGAGTTTCTCTTAGGCAGAGATCTAAGAACAGAATTGTTGAAGTATAGGGTTTGTGAATATTCAATATTACAAGATAACGCCAATCTACTTTCTGAAATGGTTATACTGATCTATGTTCCAGCAACAATTTAGATACTCCAATCCCTTCTAATATTTGCCAATCAAAAGAATGTAAAATTCAAATGTGAAATGACATCTCGACGTGGCTTTGAATTGTATTTCCCAAGTTGAAGGGTTTAATATCTCCTTAGGTCTTGATTAGTCACATTTTTTTCTAGTTCATGGGTTATTTTTATCTTTTTATTGAATTGTTTACTTTTTTGTAGTTCTTTTTATATTCTTGATTCTAATCCTTTGAAGTTATATTTCCCATAAATACCATCTCCCAGTTTGTAATGTATAGTTTTTAAAGTTTTTATATTTTGGCAAATATACATTACATAAAATTTATTATTTTAACCATTTTTAAGCATACAATTCACTGGTATTAAGTATATTCACCATGTTGTGTAACCATCACCACTATCACCAGAACTTTTTCATTATCCTAAAGTGAAAGTTTGTACCCACTAAACAATAATTTCCCATTCCTCCTGCCCCTAACCCCTGGCAACCATTGTTCTCCTTTCTGTCTTTATGATTTTGACTATTTTAGGTAACTCATTTGAGTGGAATCACATAATATTTGCCCTTTTGTGTCTGGTTTATTTCACTTAGCATAATGTTTTCAAAGTTCATCCACTTGTACAATAATGTTCCATTGTATGCATATGTTACATTTGATTTATCCATTTATCTGTAGATGGATATTTAGGTTATTTCCAGCTTTGGTGATTGCTAATAATGCTGCTATGAACACTGGTATATAAATATCTGAGTCCCTGCTTTCCGTAATATGTATTTTGTATTTTACTTAAAGTTTCTTTGATGGAGATATTAATTTTATATAGCCTTGTTAACAGATCATTCTCTACCCCAAGATCAAAATAGTATTTAGCTATATTTTCTTTATGCAGCAATATGTAGGAATACAATGATGATCATAACTCTCAGATTTTTGATATCTTTTTGATAAAGTTAAAAGCAATCAAAATGTTATTTTAAAGGAATATATATATATATATATAACAACATTTTAAACCATTGTAAAAGAGATGAAAAACAAGATTCAGGATCATGGTAGTGGATGATGGGTAATGGGGAAACAGAGATGTGTTGGGGTAGGAGGAAATAGAAAGTAAAAAGATGAATGTTGGAAGAATTGGAAAAGAAGAAACAAAACCATCATTATTCACAGATAGTATAAACTTGTGTGTGGATAAAACAATCTTAAAAATTGTTAGAGTCTTTAAGGTTTGTGGATATAAAAATCTATAAACAAAAAACAATTAGGTCTCTATATACCAGCAACAAAGTTAAAAAATAACATTTTTTTAAAAAATAGGTCATTTAAAACAGTAAAAAAAATGGCATAAATAGGAAGATGTACAAGACCTTTATAGAAAAATTATAAATTTTACTGAAAGACAAAAAAGAAAATCTAAATAAATGGAAAGATACATTGTCTACATGGATAGGAAAATATCATTATTTTAAAGATGTCAATTTTCTCCTGGTGGATCTATAGACTTAAAGCAATTTCAGACAAAATCCTAAACAGATTCTGTGAGTGTATATACGTGCATGTGTGTGTGTGCATATGCAGGACTTCCACAGCACAGTCAATAGTACTTGAAAATTCACAAGGCCAAAACCAGCCAAGATCTCTCAGAGATAAAAACATAACCAGAAATGAAAATGTATTATAAAGCTACAGTAATTAAGATCGTGTAGGGTTACTGCTTAAGGAGTTAATTATATATCAATAAATGGCAGCAAAAAATACAAACTACTCAAATCCTATCTTGTTTTGATATGTTCCTTAATATATGTTTATTTTTTATCGGATATTGGGCCATGTTTCTGTTAATTAATAATGACTAAACAAAAAAGTGTTGATGATGTCAACTTGAAAGAGAGTTATGCTATAAAACTCTGTTCTTATGCTTTTTATATTTAATATTCTTAATAAACAGCACGTAATGATATAATGTTATTTTGACAAAAATTTTCTTGACAGTTACTTCAGTTATGTTCTCTGACAATTTTGACAATTATTTTCCTGAACTTTGCATGTACTATGCACTTTACAAAGCACCATCTTATAGATATTATCATATTTAATCTTTACAACAAACCTATGAAATAAGGAAAGGACATAATTTTGGGTGGAATAAGTTTGAATTTATTATTGCCCTGAAGCCAACAGCATATTATGGCCTTGAATTTTTGAATTAGGTTTAAAAAATAAATTATAGAAATACAGAAGGAAAGGATCTAGTTTAATGACAATTTTTAGATGGAGTTGAAAAGGAGCCTTAAATGAGAAGAGATAATATTAAACAGAATTAATCGAAGTGTTTTAGCCTATTTAATAGTAGCAAAATATGCATTTTAAGGGAAGTGATGGCAAGCTATACTCTGCATTGGTCAGATAATACTAGAATGCTACATTCAGTTCTAGGCACCATGTTTCAAGGCACATTAATATATTAGAGAACATCTGCAGGAAGAAGATTAAGATGGTTAAAAATTAAAACTGTCATCAAAGGAATGGTTGAGATTAACCTGGAACATGAAAGCTCTCATCAAATAGTTTTAAAAGAATCATGTTAATAGAGAAATAGAATTATTTAATGTTGGCTCAAAGAACAGATATATGGCCAACAGATGAAAATTATAGAAATGCAGATTTTGCCTCAGTAAAGAGAAACTTTTCTAATTCAAAGTACTCATTGGACTTAAACTTAAGGTTTGGCATTGTGCAGATTAAATATCCAGATAAGCACCTGACTTTTTTTTTTCTTGTTTATTGATTCATGACATGCATAAAATAAAGTGCACTTATCTTAGATTTATGGCTCAATGAATTTTTACATATGTAAACTACCATACAAATCAGGATGGAGTACATTTTTCAGCACCCCAGAGAAAAGTACTGTACTCTCATAGAGTTTATAATCTAGAGAAGACAAACTAAAAACGAGGTTCTGAAGCTGTTTGAGAGCATCTAGCAAGGAACTTAACTTCACTGAGGAGTGAAGTATCGCAAGTATGAGACATTTAAACAGAGACTTGAGAGATTAGAAGGATCATTTTGTTTTGGACTTTTTTGCAAGGTTGGTATAGCATGTACAAGTCTCCCATTCAAAAGGTAAGAGACAGCATGTACTATTTAAGAAACAGAAACAACTATGAAGGAAAAGATGGAATAAGAATTCAGGTAAGTAAGTACCATACAAGTTTAATATTCCTTTAGCTTATCCTGAATAGCTTCTAACACCTCCAAATAATATCGATGAGAAATAAATTACTTGATTGGAACAAACCAAAGAATATAGTAATAATTCTCCTTATATCTGAGTTTCCAGAACCTTCTGTCTAGGCCAAAGCCTCCCTTTCCTAACTCTGCTCTTACAACTCCTTCCCAGTATCTTTATATTTTATTTTTTACATCTCATTGTTCCTATTCTTTCCATTTGCTTGTCACATAAATATTTATCTTGAGAGTCCATGTGTTTTAAATCAAAAGACTTCTTCAACAACAACAAAAAAAAAAGGGGGAAGAAAAGAACTGATACTTTGTTAGGAAACATATTTATGGAATAAAAATTACTAAATTAGATCATTTGTCCCAGTCTAGAAAAGCAGTCTTATCAAACTTCTATTAATTAGTAGCTATAAAAATCCAGTGTTATAACTAAGAAAATGATAATAGCTACTGTAAATCAGAACTTCAAAACCTTTTTCATATTCCTTTCCATTGTATTCCACTTTTTGTGGTATGTTCTAATTATACATTTTTAAAAACTGTAATAATAGCTAAAATTCATCAAAAGCTTATCCTGAACGAAGTCTTATTCTAAGGTCTTTATATGTATTTAATTATGTAATTCTTACAACAATCCATGAGGTAGGTAACTATTATTATGACGATTTAACAGTTGAGAATACTAAACGCACAAAAAGGATAAGTAAATTCCTCAGGGTCATATAGCTGGTAAGAAACAGAGTCTAACCAAGGCAATTTGGCTTCAGATCCTCAAGTATTAAAAGAGTATTTGTTAATTACTATAATGAAAAATTGCAACTGTAGAAATACCTTGTTTGCAGAGTTTCTTCTACATATCATCGAGGTCATTCATAGAGTACTTGTGGATTGTCATATGTATTTTCTTGCCTAAATAATCCCCATAAAGAATTTCTGAAAACAGCAAATATCTAACTTCCCTTTTTCAACAAACTCTATTTCCCAACATAGAAGGGTGGTTAGAAGATATCATGGGGTCTCTTAGGCTATGGCTCTCAGGAACTGTGTGGCAAGAGGAGAAAGACTTAACTGTTCTTATAGCCAAGAGCAATCTTAAAAGAGTGAGATTGGTCATAGGAGTTCTACCTCTGTCTTTGTCATCTTGATTCCTTTGGATCAGCCCTATTTCCCACCTTTACCCCACACTTCATACCCCGCCCAACCCCAAGTTTCCAGTGTCCTGGACTGCTGCCTTTTTCATGTGACCTAAAACACCTTTCCAATACCTTCCCAACTCTGACCCTCTTCTTCAAGAGTATGCCAACTAATCTGCTAACGTACTCTGTGTATTAACTAATGGTCCAGTAGTCTCTTACATCCTTGCTGTAATATAATAATAAAAGCATTAGAATTGGAGTCAGATGCTTCCATGTGCCACTGAATGTATGACCTGGGCAGGTTATATAACTTCTCTGAGCCTCAGTTCCTCATGGCTCATAGGAGAATAACAATGGCCTATAGAATTATCATAAAGAATTTTGCAACTTTTAAAGTACTAGAACAATACATGAGTTTATTGACATGTCAGTCAAATTCTTTAAGGGAGTATTGTTTTTGGAGATAATGTCTTAACCCATAGCATAAATATTTACGATAGGAATATTAGGTGATGTAGGTAACTGATACAGGAGTTAATTTGGGAACTGAGATGATCTTTCTGCATTCTTCAAAACACATCAAAACCAGGTGTCTCTTATTCCCATATAGCTCTATATAGTAATCAGGTGCACAATTGATATTATATGTATATATCTACCATAGTGAACATTTATCCCCCAAACTATTAGTGAATACAGTCTGAATTGGGCTAGGGGGACTAGGGGCAAGGCAACTGCTTTGGTTTTTTTACTGTCCTAATCAGCCCTTGTAATCATAAATTGTTCTACATATATATCCTAATAAACATTAGCCTCGAAGAGGTTTCATAGACATTTTGGCATTTTAGCACAAACCCCAGATTACTCCTGGAAAGTTGCTTTGTGTTTTTGAATGGCTGAAATATATACTGCCTAGTTTTAAACTGCAATTAACTATTGCTATCTTAGGTATGAGTAATTGAATTTGCTCATATGTCACCTCTGAATTTATCGATATAAATTTGTATTTCCAAATATTAATAGCAGAATATAATCTACAATCTTTATCCACACAAATTACAGTAAATTATTGTTCACTAAATTGCTCTAAGAAGAAAACAGAAATGGTCATAGATTTCATAAAGCAAATACAGTATTACTAAAATAATTACAGATTTGTCACCTCAAAAATATCCAGTAAAAACTTTTCCTCAAAAGTAATCAGTATTAAGTAAAGATACTTTCATCTGGTATTATACATCATCAACTTTACAGTTACCAAATCCCATTTTTTTTGAAGCGAGTATTTACTTTAGAAATGTTAGTACTTTTTCTTTCTTCTGAAGAAAAAGTAATATATAACAAGGAATATTAAAACATGTTTATAAATGCATTAATTTCATTTGTAGAAAATTATATGCCACTGATATTATATAATTATTTGATGTCATGTTGTAGAATTGTGATTTATCATTAACAAGAATTATAATCCATTTACTATAGAGAATTTGATGTATTTTAAAACTGTAGCAAAAAAGTCAGTTTTTTGTTTATTTTGCTTTTGAGGTAGTACCCTCCTGAACAAGCTAAAGTTTCAGGACAAAAACTTTTTGAGCAAGCTTCCACTATCCTATGCTAACTTTAGTGTTCAATAAATTATACATGTGCAAAGCATTTGTAAATCCTCACATAATATACAAGTTTGTAATATACTAAGTTTAAATCAGAAAAGACCAAATACATTCTTACCTCAGCATAAGACTGAAAAAAGGACATTAAAATTTATCCTGAGTGTTGAATAACTGAACAAATCGTGACTAATAAGATTTTCCTGGAGGCCAAGAAGTGCACAAAGATGGAAACTAAGAATTATTCCCTAAAATAAAATTGTAATCAACATTTTGGGTCAATAAAATCTGTAGATATCTATTTTAATGACTTTCAGTGCTAACTAGAAGTGATCCAAGTTGCTTCCAGACCTTTTACTTTCTGCCATTATACAGTCAAATTAAAAGTTCACCAAAAGCTGATGAATCCTATAGTGCATTCTATTATTTTGTGTAAGCACAATTCATAGGGAAAAAGTCACAAGGTGTTGATTTTTAGTGCTAATTGTTTTCTAATGCTTGCAATAAATTAAGTCAACCACTTTGCAAGTTCTTTACTGCGATACATTATCTAAAGCGCTCAGTGGGGATAAAACATTTTAGAAGCTTATAATTCCTAAAGTGTGTTTTGATTATTTTGTACAAACTAAACTCAAACAGCAAAAGGGAAATTGTTGTGTGGTTTAGGGCCACATACTCTGGTTCTTGTCTTTGCCTTGAGTTAAAGGCATACTCATTAACTTGAAACAATAAACTCAAATTGTATGTCTCTGGAGAGAATTTAATTCAGGACTTCAGCAGTATCAATGGTAAATATAACATGCAGGCTCAACATGATTTTATACAGATATACAGGACACATAGGTAAAGTAGTCAGTACTAAAACTTTAAATAAGCAACATATATATTACATATTATTACCTTATATATGTGTACCAGCCTCTTACATGCACACAAAGTTTTTTAGCTTTTACAGTTTCCTAGCTTTCTCAGTGCTGAATTTTAAGCTGTGGTTGTAACTTGAACATTTATTTGGACTAGAAATGTGATATAATATTGGAATAGTATTTATTAAACATCACATTTAGAAAAACTGGGCCATGCAAAAGTTGACTAAAAAAAAAAAAAAACCTCTCCATCTGAGGTTTACAGTAAAAAAGAAATGGCAAAGGCTAGTAAATAACCTCCTAACACTTCAGCCGGACGTAATGGAATTAGACAAGGCATTGACACAGAGAAAAGATTCTAAAAAGTAAAATTTTTTGTGAGGTGTTTTTTCTATATACAAAACTAAAGCGAGTTAAATTTAATGAAGTAAATAGTAGGATGCAGCATATTGAAAAGCGAAGGATGCATTGTAGAAAAGAGTAGAAAAGTAAAAGACTTAGAAGGCAATGAGGCTGAGGAAGAAAGAAATGATTTTCACATGTTAAGAGCAGACCACAGCTCAGCATATATTTCACTCATATATTTGACTCTTAAACCAGTTAAATTGTTTAACTTATGAACACATAACACTATAAACAGTCAAGAGAATAATAAGACTTAGTGATTCAAAGCAAAATTATACTTTTTCCACATAAGATGCACTGTTATTCTTTGGGATGGAAAGGTTGGAAATAAGTAATTCATACTGGATTAGCCATCGGGTATTTTTTGAGAAAAAAATTTTATATATTCAGTCTGGGTTCTTCTTTTTAACTTTTATATTAGGCTCAGGGGTACATGTTATACAGGTAAATTCATGTCATGGAGGTTTAGTGCACAGATTTTTGTCACCCAGGTACTAAGCCTGGTACCCAATAGCTATTTTTTTTCCTGATCCTCTCCCTCCTCTCACCTTCCACCCTCAAGTATGCCACAATGTCTGTTATTCTCTTTGTGTCTATATGTTCTCATCATTTAGCTCCCACCTATAGATGAGAAATGTGGCATTCAGTTTTCTGTTTCTCTGTTTCCTGAAGATGATGGCTTTCAGCTCCACCCATGTTCCTGCAAAGGACAGGGTCTCATTTTTATGGCTGCATAGTATTCTATGGTGTATATGTACCATATTGTACTTATTCAGTCTACCTTCAATGGGTATTTAGGTTGATTCCATATCTTTGCTATTGGGAATAGTGTTACAACAAACGTATATGTGCATGTGTCTTTATGGTAGAATAATTTATATTCCTTTGGGTATATACCCAATAATGAGTTGCTTGCTACTTTATTCCATTTTTATGCTGTTGATAAAGACATCATTATCAGTATTTTGGTCAGTGCCATTTAACAATGCCATTTAACCCAAGACTGGGAAGAAAAGGAGGTTTAATGAACTTACAGTTCCACATGGCTGGGGAGGCCTCACAATCACGACAGAAGGCAAGGAGGAGGAAGTCACATCTTACATGGATGGTAGCAGGCAAAGAGTGAGCTTGTGCAAAAAAAAAAAAAACTCTGATTTTTAAAACCATCAGGTCTCATGAGACGCATTCACTATCACAAGAATAGCCAAGGAAAGACCTGCCCCCATCATTCAGTCATCTCCCACTGGGTTCCTCCAATGACAAGTAGGAACTGTGGGAGTTACAAGTCAAGATGAGATTTGGGTAGGGATACAGCCAAACCATATCATTTCACCCCTGCTCCCTCCCAAATTTCATGTCCTTACATTTCAAAATCAACCATGCCTTCCCAACAGTCCCTCAAAGTCTTAACTCATTTCAGTATTAATTCAAATGTCCACAGTCCAAAGTCTCATCTGAGACAAGGCAAGTCCCTTCTGCCTATGAGCCTGTAAAATCAAAAGTAAGTCAGTTACTTCGTAGATACAATGGCGGGTATAGGCATTGGGTAAATACAGTCATTACAAATGGAATAAATTGGACAAAACAAAGGGGCTACAGGCCCCAGGCAAATCTGAAATCCAGCAGGGAGGTCAAATCTTAAAGCTCCAAAATGATCTCCTTTGACTCCATGTCTCACAGCCAGGTCTTGATGATGCAAGAGGTGGGTTCCCATGGTCTTGGGCATCTCTGCCCCTGTGGCTTTGCAGGATATAGCCTCCCTCCTGGTTTCAAAGGCTGCTGTGAAGTGTCTGTGGCTTTTCCAGGCACATGGAGCAAGCTGTCAGTGGAGCTACAATTTTGGGGTCTAGAGGATGGTGGCCGTCTTCTCACAGCTCCACTGAGTATTGCCCCAGTAGGGACTCTGTGTGGGGGCGCTGACTCCACATTTTCCTTCCACACTGCCATGGCAGAGGTTGTACATGAGAGCTCTGCCCCTGCATCAAAATTCTGCCTAGACATCCAAGTGTTTCCATACATCATCTGAAATCTAGGCAGAGGTTCTCAAACCTCAATTCTGGTCTTCTGTGCACCTGCAGGCTAAACGCCAAGTGGAAGACTCCAAGGCTTGGAGCTTTCACCCTCTGAAGCCACAGTCCAAGCTGTATCTTGGCCTTTTTTACTCTTGATTGGAGCAGCTGGGATGTGGGGCACCAAGGCCCTAGACTTCACCCAGCATGGAGACCTGGGCCTGGTCCATAAAACCATTTTTTCCTCCTAGACCTTCAGATCTGTGATTGGAGAGGCTGCTGTGAAGAACTCTGACATGCCCTGGAGACATTTTCCCCATTGTCTTGGAATTAACTTTTGGCTCATTATTATTTATGCAAATTTCTGCAACCGGCCTAAATTTTCCTCAGAAAATTTACCTTAGAATTCCTCTCAGTTCTTCCTCAGAAATTTTTCTTTTCTATCACATTGCCAGACTACCAATTTTCTGAACTTTTATACTCTGTTTCCCGTTTAAAACTGAATGCTTTTAACTACACCCAAGACACTTGAAGGTTTTGCTGCTTAGAAATTTCTTCTGTCAGATACCCCAAATTATCTCGTTCAAGTTCAAAGTTTCACAAATCCCTAGGGCAGGGGAAAAATGCCACCAGTCTCTTTGCTAAAACATAACAAGAGTTCCTGTTCTCCATCTGAGACTACCTTAGCCTGGATTCCACAGTCCAGATCATTATCAGCATTTTGGTCAATGCCATTTAACAAGTCTCTAGGAAGTTTCAAACTTTCTCACATTTTCCTGTCTTCTGAGCCCTTCAAATTGTTCCAGCTTCTTTCTGTTTCCCAGTTCCAAAGTTGCTTCCATAGTTTTGGTTATCTTTTCAGCCATACCCCACTCTACTGGCACCAATTTACTGTATTAGTCTGTTTTCACACTGTTGATAAAGACATACCCAAGACTGGGAAGAAAAAGAGGTTTAATGGACTTACAGTTTCACATGGCTGAGGAGGCCTCACAATCATGGTGGAAGGCAAGGAGGAGTAAGTCATGTCTTACATGGACGGCAGCAGGCAAAGAGAGAGCTCGTGCAGGGAAACTCCCATTTTTAAACTCATCAGATCTTGTGAGACTTATTCACCATCACAAGAAAACCACAGGAAAGACTCACCACCATAATTCAATCATTTCTACCAGATTTCTCCCATGACACATGGAAATTGTGGGAGTTACAATTCAAGATGAGATCTGGGTGGGGATGCAGCCAAATCATATCACTGGGTCAAATGCTAGCTCTGTTTTTAGCCCTTTAAGGAATCACCACACTGCTTTCCACAATTGTTCAACTAATTTGCACTCCTACCAACAGTGTATAAGTATTCCCTTTTCTCTGCAACCTCACCAGCATGTTACTTTTAGATTTTTTAATGATAGCCATTCTGACAGGTGTGAGATGGTATCTCATTGTGGTTTTTGATTTGCATTTCTCTAATGATTGGTGCTATTGAAGTTTCTTTCATGTTTGTTGGCTGCATGTATACCTTCTTTTGAAATATGTCTGTTGATGTTCTTTGCCCACATTTTAATGGGGTTGTTTGTTTTTTTCTTGTAAATTTGTTTAAGTTTCTTATACATGCTGGATATCAGTCCTTTGTCAGATACATAGTTTGCAAATATTTCCTTTCATTCTGTAAGTTTTCTCTTTACTCTGTTTATAGTTTCTTTTGCTGTGCAGAAGCTCTTAAGTGTAATTAGATCCCACTTGTCAATGTTTGCTTTTGTTGCAATTGCTTTTGGCATCTTCATCATGAAATCTTTGCCAATTTGTATGTCCTGAATGGTATTGCCTAGATTTTCTTCTAGGGTTTTTACAGTTTCAGGTTTACATTTCAGTATTAAATCCATGTTGAGTTGATTTTGTATATGGTATAAGGAAGGGGTCCAATTTCAACCTTCTACATAGGACTAGCCGGTCATCCCAGCGTCATTTATTGAAAATGGTATCTATCTATAACAGACTCATAGCCAGCATCATACTTGAATGGGCAAAAGCTTGATGCATTCCCCTTGAAAACCGGTACAAGACAAGGATGCCCTCTCTCACCACTCCTATTCAACATAGTATACAATCAGCCAAGAGAGATTTTAAAAAAAAGGGCATCAAATAGGAAGAGAGAAAATCAAACTATCTGTTTACAGGTGACATGATTCTAAATTCAGAAAACACCGTAGTCTTGGCCCAAAAGCTTTTTCAGATGATAAACAACTTCAGCAAAGTTTCAGAATACAAAATCAAAATTCAAGGATAACTAGCATCCACTCTCTTAAGATGGCCAACTAGAAGCAGCTGTGGTCCATGGTATTCATGGAGAGGGATGAAAGGGGTGAGTGAATACATATATTCAACTAAAATATCCAGGTTCTTGCATTGGGAGTGATTAGGCAAAGAACTCAACCCATGTAGAATGAAGAAAAGCAGGGTGGGGCAACAGTTCACCTGGGAGTGGCACACAGCAAAGGGAAGCTCCACCCAACTCAAGGGAGGTGGTGAGTGGCTGTGAGTCCTGCTTGGGAAACCATGCTTCTCCCATGGATCTTTGCAACTGGTGGACCAAGAGATCTCCTCAGGAGCCCATGCCACCAGGGCCTTGGGTCTGACACACAGAGCTGTAAGGATCTTGGCAGAGCAGCTGCTCAGGCATATACAGAGACTCAGAAGCTTTACATACTCTCAGCCCTGGGATCCCCAGCAAGCCTAGAGGGCCATACATACCGTTAGGAAGGGGGCTAAATCCAGGGAGCCAAGCTATATTATTCCGTGGGCCCCATTTACAGGGCACCTCACAAAATAAGATCCACTGGCTCAGAATTCCAGCCAGTCAGCAACAACATAATGGAACCTGCCTGAGACAGTGTTTCTAGGGAGAGGGGTATCTGTCATCTCTGTGGTTTTGTCAACTCAGCCATTCCAGCCCACTAATTTTGGAGAGTCCAAACAGTCCAGACAAGAAAGGGTCCTCTCAGTGCAGCACAGCCATTTTGCCAGACCGTGGCCAGACTGCTTCTTTAAGCAGGACCCCAATTCACTCTTGCTCAAGGAGTGGGTCCTCCTAGCTGAGGCTTGAGCCACTCTCGCCCATGTTCTATGGTGGACAAAGCTCTAATTTTCCCCTTGAGAGGAGTACCTGGGGAGCGGGGCAAGTCACCACCTTGACTGTTTGCAATTCTGTCAGTCCAAACTGTGGGCCTTGCAGAACCCATGCCAATGAAGGGATAAAGAAATCCCCAACAAAACACACCTGCTCTATTAAAAAGCAGCCAGACTGCTTTTTTAAGTGCTCTCTGATCCCATTCCTCCTGACTGGGTGAGACCTCCCAACAGGGGGTCTAGCCACCTCCTGCTGGTGCATTCAGGATGGCAACAGGTCAGTACCCCTCTGGAATGGAGGTTTCAGTAGAAAGTGCAGGCTGCCATCTTTGCTGTTTCGCAGCCTTCACTGCTGATACCTCCAGATAAGGGAAAAACCGAAGCAACTGGGGTCTGCAGTGGACCGCAGCAAACCACAGCAGTCCTAAGGAAGAGTAGCCTGTTAAAAGAAAATAAGCAAACAGAAAACAACAACAAAAAGACCCTACAGAAAACCCATTCAAAGGTAAGCAACCTCAAAAATCAAAGGTAGATAAACTCACACAGATGAGAACGAATCAACACAAAAATGCTGAAAACTCAAAAAGTCAGAGTGCTCCTTCTCCTCCAAATGACTGTAACAACTCTTTAGCAAGACTTGAACTGGGCTGAGACTGATTGCTGAAATGACAAAAGTCGGCTTCAAAGGTGGGTAAAAATACATTTCACTGAGCTAAAGGAGTGTGTTGTAACCCAATGCAAAGAAGCTAAGAATTGAGATAAAGCAATACAGGAGCTGACAGCCAAAATAGTTTAGAAAGGAACGTAACCAAACTGTTCGAGCTGAAAAACAAACTACAAGAACTTCACAATGCAATTACAAGTTATTAAATAGACCAAGCAGAGGAAGGTATCTCAAAGCTTGAAGACTATCTTTCTGAAATAAGACAGCAGACAGAATAGAGAAAAAGAATGAAAAGGAAAGAACAAAATCTCTGAGAAATATGGGATTATGTAAAGAGACCAAACCTATGACTGATTGGGTTACCTGAAAGAGATGGGGAGAATGGAACCAAGCTGAAAAACATATGTCAGGATATCATCCAGGAGAACTTCCCCAACCTAGCAAGACAGGTCAACATTCAAATTCAGGAAATGGCAGAGAACTCTAGTAAGATACTCCATGAGATCAACCCAAAGGCACATAATCCACAGATTCTCCAAGGTCAAAATGAAAGAAGGGCAGCCAGAGAGAAAAGCCAGGTCACCTACAAATGGAAGCTCATCAGACTAAAATGGACCTCTCTGTGGAAACACTACAAGCCAGAAGAGACTGGGAGCCAATATTCAACATTCTTAAAGAAAAGAATTTTCAAACTAGAATTTCATATCTAGCCAAACTAAGCTTGATAAGCAAAGGAGAGATAAGATCCTTTTCAGACAAACGAATGCTGAGAGAATTTGTTACCATCTTGCGAGAGTTCCTGAAGGAAGCACTAAATATGTAAAGAAAAAACTGTTACTCGCCACTACCAGACAAAACTGTTACTAGTCATTACAAAAATACACTGAAGTAAATGAACCAGTAACACTATGAAGTAACCACATAAAGTGTGCAAAATAACCTGCTATCATTATGATGACAGAATCAAATCCACACATAACAATACTATACTCAAATGTAAAAGGGCTAAATGTCCCAATTAAAAGACACAGAATGGCAAGCTGGATAAGAAGTCAATACTCATTGGTGTTCAGGAGAGCCATCTTACATATAAGGCTCAAAATAAAGAGAAGAAGGGAAAGTTACCAAGCAAATAGAAGACAGAAAAAAGCAGAAGTTGCAATCTAGTTGCTGACAAAACAGACTTTAAACAAACAAAGATCAAAACAGTTGCTGCAAAAAGAATGAAATAAATAGGATAACAGATAACAGGGAGGTGAAATTTCCCTAAAATGAAAATGATAAAACACTGCTCAGAGAAGTCAGAGATGACAAGAACAAATTGTAAAACATCCTGTGCTCATGGATTGAAGCATCAACATTGTTAAAATGGCCATAAAGCCCAAAGCAATTTACAGATTCAATGCTTTTCCTCTCAAACTGCCAATGGCATTCTTCACAAAACTAGAAAAAACTATTTTAAAATTCATATGGAACCAAAAAGGAGCCCAAATAGCCAAGGTAATTCTTAATGAACAGAACAAAGCTGGAGGCATCCTGTTACCTGACTTCAAATTATACCACAGAAATACAGTAACCAAAACAGCATGGTATCGGTATAAAAACAGACACATAAACTAATGGAATAGAATAGAGAGCCCGGAAATAAGGCTGCACATTTACAACCATCTAATCTTCGACAAAGCTGACAAAAACAAGCAATGAGGAAAGGACTCCTATTCAGTCTGTTTTTGTAAAATCTGCCTACAATAATAAAGAGATGACCATAGAAAACACTATTCAATTAAAAATAGCTTTGCCAAAGAAAAACCCATCATTCCTAATCAATCTCCTCAAATAGAAACAATTTCCAAAATTTTACTCAATTGAAAACAAAACATCCACTGCTGTCTCCATTCTCCCAAGCTAGCTCCCAATTCCAAATACTAGGAGATATGTATCTGAGAATACTTGTTGATTCAGTTCCTGTTCTATCACTATTGTGAATATCTGATAAATATTTATTGCATGTGTGCCAAACAGCAGGCTAGGCCCATTCTCATATGTTATACTTAATCACCATATCATGGAGTATTAAGAAGTACATGTTATATAATGGTATTTCAGGTCCCCAAATATAGTATATCCTATACCATATCTGTACCATATATGTACTATCAACGCAAAGTTTTCTACTCACTATTTCTCTGGTGTATTCTCATTTACTTACTCATTTATTTGACCGATATTTACTTGAGAGCCTATTATAAGACAGGCATTGACACTGTAAATAAGACATTCATGGAAGCCAGTCTTAAGGAGCCTAGAGCCTAGCAAGGTATTTTGACATTTCCATATATTACAGTAAATGCTAAGATATAAAAAGTACAGACTATTATAGGAGCAAATAAGGGAAACGCCCAATGAATATGGTGCAAAGTAAGAATTAAAGGTCAGCATCCTGAAGACTGAGACCTGGAGGCTCTCGACTGTGTAGGAGACAAGTGAAAATTAACTTCTGAGTTACCACCTATACCCTGGCCCCTAGGCCAGCATTGCCCTAATATCAAAACCAAACAAAGATTTTACAAGAAAAGAAAACTACAGACTAGGCTAAAGAAGAAAATTACATGGTCATATTATTAGATGCAGAAAAAGCATTTGACAAAATCTAATACCCATTCATAATTAAAATAAAAACTCAGCAAACTAGGAATAAAGAACTTTCTCAATTTGATAAACAACATCAACAAAAATTCTGTAGCAAACCTCTTACTCTATGGTGGGAAACTTGAAGCTGTACCACTAAGATCAGGTAAGGTAAGGATGTCCTCTTTCACCACTGCTTTTCAACATCTACTATAAGTCTAGATAATACAATAAGAAAAAATAAAAGGCATACAGATCGAGAAGAAAAAAATAAAACTGCCTTTGTTCACAAAGGACATGATTGTCCATGCAGAAAATGACAAAGAATCAACAAAAACAGAAAGAAAAAAGAATTCAAACTAATAAGCAATTATAGCAAGGTGGCAGGATACAAAATTAATATACAAAAGTAAATTACTTTTGTATATATCAGAAATAAAAAAAAGTAAATCACCAAAGAAAAAGTAAATCACATTTGTATATACCAGAAATAAAAAACTGGAATTCAAAATTTAAAAAAAATGTCATTTACATCAGCAATCCAAAATATCACTTAAATATAAATCTAACAAAATGCGTACAAGATCTATATAAGAAGAACTGTAAAACTCAGATGAAAAAAATCAAAGAACTAAATAAATGAAGAGATATTCCATATTCATGGACAGAAAGACTCAATATTGTCAAGGTGTTCATTCTTCTTAGGTTGATTTATATATTAAATAAAATTCCAATCAAAATTTTAGTAAGTTATTTTGTGAATATTGACAAAGTTACTCTAAAATTTAGATGGGAGGCAAAGGACCCAGAAGAACCAACACAATATTGAAGAAGAATAAAGTCAGAGGCATATACTACCCAACTTCAGGGCTTACTGTAAAGTTTTCATAATCAAGATAGTGTGGTATTGGTGAAAGTGTAAACAAATGGATCAAAAAAACAGAATAGAGAGTCCAGAAATAGACCCACATAAATATGCACAACTGATCTTTGACAAGGGAGCAAAGGCAATACAATGAAGCTAAGACTTTTTTTTTAGCAAATGTCACTGAATGAACTGGACATCCATATGCAAAGAAAAAAAAAAATCTAAACATAGATAGACCTTACACCTTTCGCAAAAAACTAACTCACAAGGATTCACAGACCTAAACGTAAAATGTAAAACTATAAAACTACTAGGAGATAACCTAGCAGGAGTTGTGAAAAGTAGGGTCAGGGAAGATGAATGAGTAGGCAAAACACAGGGGATTTTTACGGTAATGAAACTACTCTTTTTTGATACTACAATGGTGGGTACATGTCATTATGCATTTGTCCAAGCTCACAGAATGTGCAGTATCAAAGTGCCCTGATGTACACTATGCACTCTGTATAATAATGATTTATCAATTGTAACAAATGTATTACTCTGGTATAGGATGTTGTTTGTTGGGGGGTCATGTGTGGAGGCAGAGAATATACAGGAACTTTGCACTTTTTGCTCAGTTTTGCTGTGAACCTAAAACTGCTCTAGAAAATAAAGTCTGTATTTTAAAAGGGACAAACTCTTCAGGACAAAGAGAAAACAGAAAAAGAGACAAAATTTTGAAAGACAAGGAAAAAAATAGTGAAATTAATAGATACTGACTCATCAAGGCAGAGGTAGTTGAAACCCAACTGCCTAGAGAGAGAGAGATACCAATGAAAAACAACAAATTTGTTCTGCTATACTCTAGAAAGATTCAGGAATTTAAGGTACCAGGCGTCTCTGAAGGTCAGGAGGCAAGGGAAGGTGAGTACAAACGAATGATTTTTGAGTTTAAAAAGGAAACATTTAGAGTTTGGAAGCCCTCCCACAACCTACACTGCCAGTAAATTACACTCTTCCCTGCCAAGAGAAAACATGGCATTGCTGTAGATAGAAACTGACTCAAAGAGGCTCTGGTCTTAAGAACACAAGAAAGACATGCAATCTGGGATACAAAAAATCTAAAGCAAAAGTGAAAAAGAACATCCAGGATAATGATAAAGATATCAAGAAAACTAGATTTAGAGAGCAATCTGTCATACTGGATCATGAAAAAGGAAAATCAATGAAGGAAGTTGAAAACTTTGTTTTCAAAGTTCTACTTTTCAAAGGGAGAAAAGTAGAACTTAATTACCTATGAAGATTGACAGTAATAAAAGGAGCTTTAGAATTTAGATAGAAAGCTTGGAGCTGAATTTTAAAAAAAGGTACATAGAAAACTAAGCAAAAATCAACACACAAGATAGTTAATTCTAGGAAAGACAGTAAGTAGATTAAAAATAATAATGTAATAGATCGTTACATGATAATTGAAAGTCAAATGTATATTATCCTATTCATATAAACACTAAATTATTTAACCAAAACAGAACAAAACAAAATATTAGGAGAATGAAGGTAGAATAAGAAAGCTAAAGCCTTGTGTTCCATATTAAAAATCAATACATAATTTCTAAAAGTGTAAAATCAAAAATTCACAGTGTAGCCTGTCATTTGGATAGTTTTTAATATCATTCATGAAAAAGAAACTCCCCATATACAAAATACAAAAGAAAAATCAGCAAAAATAATTAAAAATAGTTGCCTCTGAGGAGCAGGAAATTGGGAAGCAAGAGATGCTATAGACAGAGACTGCCATTTTTTCGTCATAAGCCAGCCAGACTTATATCCCACTTTTCTCAGGAAGGTTATGTTTTATGCCTGTTTTTCTATTGTCCTATCCAGTTAGCAATTGCCTTCTGTTCTCAGAAATGCATGACAAATTAAATGTTCAACCCAATTATAAGATTAGTAGTTATTTTACTTCTAAATTATGCAAATGTATTACTGTATTAAAATAAAAGTTTTTTTAAACTAAAATGGGGCTGTAAAGTAAAAACAAAGTATTTATTTATGACTTTTAATACTTTATGATTTGGGGCTCTGTGTCTCCTTTGTTTTGTAATCTACAAAATAAGGATCATAACAGTTCTCATCCCATAAGTTTGTTATTAGGATTAAATAGACCATCTTACACAATGTTGTACACTTATTAGATACTTAATAAATATAACTTATTATTGTATTAAATGCACAGGGCTATGATTGAACATTTTCTCCAAACCTCATGTTGTAATTGAATTGCCAATATAATGGTAGTGGGAGGTGTGACCTTTAAGAGGTATTTAGGTCATGGGGACTCTGCCTTCATGAATGGATTAATGCCATTAGTGTATGAGAGAACTCCTAATGAAAGGATACATCTGGCCCTCATTAGCTCTCTGTCTATCACACTCACTTGCCCTTCTGCTTCTGCCAAGGGATGATCCTAGCTAGATTATAGAACCATGTTTCTGGACTTCACAGCCTCCGAAACTATGATCCAAATAAATCTCTTTTTTCATTGTAAATTACCTAGTCTGTTGTTTTCTGTTACAGCAGGAGAAAATTTGAATTAATTCAGAATCAATCAATCTTCTCATGTTCTTTAATAATAATCTCAATCTTTAATATTACTGGAAATAAGTGACAAGTTTAAAGGTATATTTCTCTTCTCTTAAATCTAGAAAACATATTGAATAGGCTGTCTGAATGATGGCTTGAAGAAGAAAAGGTCAAATTTGGAACTTTTGATTACAAGGCAAAGATCTAGTAAAACTAAACTTATTTAGTTTGTTTAGATTTTTTCAATCTTCAGGTCATAGAAAAATAAATGTCTCATGTTTTCAAATCTTATTTTCCCTATATATTTGTCTATTAATCTTTATTTACCACTTGAAAAAACTTTCTGGACAAATGACCATGTAAAATCACAGATTGCTAGCTATCATGAAAGCCTGCCTCCTACCTGTGATGCAAGACTTTTTTACTCACTGTGTACTATGGGATTCTGGTAATACAGCACTGTAAGAAATCTATAGAGTCTATGGGTTAGTCAGACATGTGGGCAGCCTAAAGAAGCTGCATCTAAATGTACTAGATCAACATTATTTCAAAAGACTCCTATCAAGAGTTAGCACTATTTTACAGGCCAAATACAGAATAAGTAGGTAATTTTTGTAGCAGCCAGTAGAGGACTTTTAAAGCAATATAATATCCTTATGGTTGTTATTTCAATAAACTGATTAAATTATATATGATAATTAGGCAGCTCCTGCGTTTTAAACTTTATAATTTTTTTATGCTCCAGCTTTCTAAATTTTATTCATTTTACGTCTCACTTTCTTCATGCTCTTTTGCAATAACTCAAGTCTATACAATCTCCCTTTCTTTATCTTAACTACTATTTTGATGACTTTTTAAAATTTGGCCTTCAATTATTTTTTAAAAGAATTAGGTGTATAGGTCTCACAAAATTAAAATCTATGGCAGGAACCTTGTTTTCATAGCATAACCATAAAACAACTCAACTTTATTTTTACTTTCAAATTAATGTTATTCTCTTCTAAATAGTCACTTGGTATTCAGACACCATTCAGAACTGCTACCATTTTTAATACTGTGAAACTTATAGTACGTTCTCCTTTAAAACCTGTTATAATGAATTTTCTTTCTTTGAAGATGAAATTTATTTTGCAAGACAATCAGTAATTATTTCTCACCAAATCTTGTACCAGGGAAATGAGTAAGCAAGGGTAGTATTTGGACTGATTGTTTCGTAGTACAAATAGTTCTGAATATAATTCCTGAAAGAGCAGCTCCCCAAATTTTCAAATGTAGTAACTTTCAGCCTCCTACTAGTTTGGCATTGTTATAGATTGTACTTATTGCTATATATCATTTTAGAAAGGTTTGCTTGTTATTTAGTCTCATATGTCCCTCCTACATTTCTCCTCTGTACTAAGTAAAATGAAGACACATGAGGGGCACTTAACCAGTGTCTACCATACTGAAACCTCTCTGCCCTTCTTTCTGTAGGAGGCAACCAGTAATCAGAAAGAAACATAATAAAAACCACCTGGGCAATTCCAACCAACTCAGCATCTCTGGATTGAAATTAGTGGTTCAATTTCCATCAAAAATTGTTTTTTTTGTTTGTTTCTCTTCTTCCATTTTTAGAACCAAAGACACCAATTCTGACACCTAGTTTAAAAAAAATTCTAGACAGGTCTGGGCTTCAAGTTCCAGAAGAATAAGATAGAGCTGCTGGAATATTATGCCCAGATTCTCTTGGCCTTTCCTCTTAAAATAAATACATCCATTGCTATGCTTGGCAAAGTGACAAAAATAGCTGTCTCACGGAGGGACTGTAGAGGAGGTAAAATCTACCCTGGCACAGGCTGTCAGGCTGACTTCTTCTCCCAAGGACTCTCATCATTTTGACATATTGGTCTTGCTAGACTGACAGGAAAAGGCAAGAAAGTGGGTGAAGGGAGAGGAGTTCAGCTCACTGACCCTTGGATTGAGCTTTGCTTCCAGCTGTCCCCAGCTTTTGCAATTTTGTAATCATTTTCACTTTTGCCCTGGAAATTCCTATGGGAGTGGTGGAGTTCCAGAACCATAGCCCTACAAATGGGAAGAGACATTACCAGTTCAAATAACCCAGGAGGAAGGAAGAGAAGAAAAAGAAGTAGAAAAAAAATGCAAAGAAACACATTGGAAAAGAAGAAAGATGAGGAAAGACAGAAAACAAGAATACATAAAATACAGAACACGGGAAGAAATTTTTAAAAAGGAATGCAAAAAGAAAAAAAAAGCAGAAATAAAAAAGAAATTGAAACGGAAAAACGGGAAGATGTAACTAGAACCTTTTCTGTGTGGTATATTGACAGGGGAAATGAAGAATCAAGGGTTCTAATGTCTGCTAAGTACATGATATTAGGGAAAATACTAAAAAAAAAAAAAGGCTCCTTTTTTCTTAGCTGTAAAATGGACAAAATAAACTTACTTATAATATTGAAAGCTTTACCAGCTGAGTAAGCATGTTATATTAAATCTATTAATAGATTGATTTGGCTGAAAATTTTGCCTGATAAACCCTATGTCATCAACATATACAATTAACTTACATTATTCCCAAGTTTTGCTGATATGCTGTAACCCTATTTCCACCACTTTACATTATGTTTATATTCTCATTACATAGTATTCTTGCCACTTTACATCTGACTTCCCTGTCTGCTGTCCACTTGATACAATTCATCCCACTTAATGGCAGATTGATCTTGCTAAAATATTCCCTAAACATACCATACCACACCTTTCTTCAAAATCCCTAAGTGTGGCTCCAGATCAAGTTCAACATTCCATTCTGCCATTCAAGACCTTCCAGGATTGAATCCCAGCATACTTAATAGTCACGGCTACCAACTCCTACTTCCACATCTGTCCTAAGCAGCCTTGCTGGTTGAGCCTTTACAAATCTTTTCTATCTCTGTCCAAATGTCAGGGCTCTATACAATTTTTACTTGTCAACTAAGTGTTACCTGCTCTCCAAACAATTAATTTTAAAACGTACAGCTTTGAAAATGGAAGAGGATAAAAAGGGCCCTGTAAGCAAACATAATGACAAATGTGTAAATACAGATTTAAAAAAAAAAAAAACAACAACAGTGCATGCAGGACAGAAACAACAGTAGCCACCACCAGGGCTGCAGGAACAGAAGAGACTCACAGAGGTGCTGATTATATGGGAAGAAAAGCTTTTATTCATGCATTCATTCATTCAACAAATATGTATTGAGCACCAACCAGGTGTTAGATAAATGAGGGTAAAAAGATGAAAAGCCACTCCTTGCTTAAAAAAGTACAGTAATCAATGTTTGGGTAAATTAATGTGACACATAATGGTTGGAATATGATATCCAAGAGAAGTAGTAGATAATAAACCCATAAAAAACATGTGCTCCAATTTGAAGGCCTTTAATATCATGCAAATAAGTTTAGATATTACTCTCTAGGTGTTAAGGAAAATTTTAAGCAGAAAAGTAATGATTCAAGTAATTAAAAGTGGAATGCAAAAAAGTAAAACTTCCAAAGTTCAGACTTACTAATGTGTGGGACCATTCACCAGGGTATGAAATTTTGGAGAAAGGACAAGTTTTAGGAAAGACAATAAGTTTAATTTTCAATACACTATGTTTACATGCTTTTGTAACAACCAAATGGAAAGGGCTTATAACAAAGTCGATGCTGTAGGAATCTGTACACGCTTATGTGATATAGAAGACAGGAGTTAAAAGGAATCAGAAAATGAAGATACTAAGGATTAAAACTAGGATAGAGGCCAGGCATGGAGGCTCATGCCTGTGATCCGATCACTTTGGGAAGCTGAGGTGAATCACCTGGGGTCAGGAATTAGAGACCAGTTTGGCCAACATAGTGAAACCCTGTCTCTACCCAAAAAAATACACAAATTAGCCAGGTGTGCTGTGCCTGCCTGTAGTCCCAGCTACCTGGGAGTCCAAGGTGAGATGATCGCTTGAACCTAGGAGGCAGAGGTTGCAGTGAGCCAAGTTTGTACCACTTCACTCCAGCCTGGGCAACAGAATGATACACTGTCTCAAACAAAACAAAACAAACAAAAAGGATAGAAACTTAGAAACTGAACTGTCTGCAGCAAAATCACACTTCTTATTAAAATGAAACAAAACAAAAACCAGAATTCAATAGAATACATTGAGTAGATAGAGCTGAAAGGGAAAATTAACATAGGATATTAGGTGAAGAATTCTCAATGATAAGGAACAAACACCCCCAATTTCTCCACCAAACTATACTAACACCAGGAATTCTACTTGACAACAAGCACTAATACCAACATAACCAGTGCTACCAATGTCTCAGAAACACAACCTTGCAAGTACTGGAAAATTATTGCCACTGTTGCCCTTCCCACCTGCATGAGCAAAAAATGGAAGCTCCATTTATAGCATCCCACTCAAGATCCTAAATGCAAGAAAAATTTGGAATTTGAGTTCTGACATATCCTTTGAAGAACAGAGACAAGAAGGAAACCAAAGTAAACAACAGATTAAATAGATCAAAAATGAAAAGAGATTGGAACTCTGACTTATTCATTAATGACTAGAGATTTTTAACTCCATGGAGAGAAATTGGCAAATATAATAATAATAAAAACATAATAAAATCTGTTGCTAGTGTAGCAGTTCTTATATGCCATGCAGTATATACACTGCCTCTAAACTTCATAATAACCCTGTATGGCAGATATTAGTACCATCATTTTACACATGATAAAACTGGAGTCAGAGATGTGAAAAGAGCAGTGTCACACAGCTAGCAAGTGGCTAAGTCACAAGGGTTTGAGTACAAGTTGGTATCTTTTATAAAATTCATGAATTTATTTTTAAATTTACATATAATTGTACATATTCATGGGTTATATAGTAATGTTTTGATACATGTAATGTGTACTGATCAGATCATGGTTCATACATTTATTGTTTCTTTGTGTTAGGAATATTCAGTACCTCATTCTAGTGATTTGAAACTATATATTATTTTAAATTACAGTCATCCTACTATAGAACACTAGAACTTATTCGTCTTATCTAGTTCTTATTTGGTATCCTTTAACAAATCTTTCCTTATGCCAACCCTTTCTCCTCCCAATCCTGGACTCTAGAGTCTTTTGTTTAAATTTTTACCTCAATATCAACTTCTGATAGCTTCCACACATGAGTGAGAATAAGTGGCATTTAACTTTTTGTTCTTGGTTTATTTTGTTAACATAATGTCCTCCAGTTCCATCCATGTTGCCACAAATGACAAGATTCCATTCCTTTTGATGGCTGAATAGTCATTTCATTGTTCAAATATACCACATTTTCTTTATCCATCCATCTGTTGTAGACACCCAGGTTGGTTCAGTAGCTTGACTATTGTGACTAGTAATGCAATAAACATGGGAGTAAAGACATCTCTTCACTCTCTTCAATATACTGATTTCCTTTCCTTTGGATAAATGCCAAGCAGTGAGATGGCTGGATCATATGGTAGCTATATATGTATAGTTTTTTGAGGATCTTCCATACTGTTCTCCATAGTGGCTGTACTAGCTTACATTCCCACCAACAGTTTATAAAACTTCCCTTTTCTTCACATCCTCACCAGCATTTGTTGATGGTGGCTTTCTTTTTTCTTTTTCTTTTTCATTTAGATAACAGACACCCTAACTGGGATGAGGTAATTTCTTATTGTGGTTTCAATTCTCATTTACCTGATTACTGATGTTGAGCAGTTTTTCATATATATGTTGGACATTAGTATGTCTTCTTTTGAGAAATGTCTATTTAGACCAGTTGCCCATTTTTTAATAATTTTTTTTTTTTTTGCTGTTGCGATGTTTGAGTTCCTTGTATATTCTGGATATTAATTCCCTGTTAAATAAGTAGTTTGCAAATATTTTCTCCCATTCTGTAGGTTGTCTTTTCACACTATCGATTATTTCTTTTGCTGTGCAGATGACTTTTAGTTTGATACAATCCTATTTGTTAATTTTACTTTTGTTGCCTGTGCTATGAGGTTTTACTCATAAAATCTTTTCTCAGATCAAAATCCTAAAGCATTTCTCCTACGTTTTCTTATAATTTTATACTTTTAGGTTTTATTTTTGGTCTTTGATCTATTTTGAGTTGACTTTGTGTAGAATGAAAGGTAGGGATCTTGTTTCATTCTTCTGCATATGGATACCCAGTTTTCTCTGCACCATTTATTAAAGAGTCTGTCCTTTCCTCAATGAGTGCTCTTGGTGCCTGGGTCAAAAATCAGTTGGCTGTAGATATGTGGATTAATTTCTAGGTTCTCTGTGGTGTTTCATTGGCCTATGTGCCTGCTTTTATGCAAGTACCATGCTGTTTTGGTTACTTCAGTTTTGTAGTATATTTTCAAGTCAGTTTGTGTGATGCCTCCAGCTTTGTTCTGTTTACTCTGGATTGCTCTGGGTTTTTAAGGTATCTTCTGTTTCCATACAAATTTTAAGATTTTTAAAAAAATATTTCCATGAAGAAGTCATTGGTATTTTTATAGAGATTGCATTGAATCTGTAGATTGCTTTGGGTACTATGGTCTAGCTCTTTATCTTCTCCATGCCTTTCTGTCAAAATGCCACCAAAATGGAATATATGTAATTAGGTAAACATTTCTATTTGAATAATGTAGTAAAATTTACTTATGCTTTAACTATATATTTTTTTCCTTGAATAATTGCTTTGATTCTAAAATTTTCATCAATGACATCTGTTCCAGATATTGTTATAGAAATGTCTAAGCCCAGATGAATGCTAATGAACAAGAGGTCAGGAAATGTTTCCAAACAGAGCTGGCCACAGAGTAGGAAATGTTACACAGGTAACTTTAGCCATGGAGATCAAGAGGTTCCATTTGGCCTCAGAAAGACCATCCTCCTAGAATAGGAAGATTAGATCCGGGCAATCCATGGTTATATTATCCTACAACAAATGACTTTTCCTGATCAAAGAAGGCCTTGATGATAAAACATAATAAAAATGGTGCTGCCATTTTTAGAACTTCCAACAAATTTATAAACAAGTTTATCATCAGGGCATATTCTTACCTCATGAATTTCCGTTAGTTTTTCTGAGAGAGTTAAAACATATACTTCTGTGTTCTGGCTGAAACATTCTTTCAAGAAGGTTATAAAGGCTCCTGATAGTAAACCCACATGTCAGAGAATATGCAGATGGCAAGACAATTTCTTTGATTTTGTCACACTTAAATTTCTCTTTCTAATAACCCTTAAAGATATTAATAATGTGAACATATTTCTATATAATGTGTATGGTATAAATGATTCTATTCTCATAAACAATGTTTCTTTATTATCAAAATAAAAGTATACTAAAGTAATATATTTAAAATGTAAGTTGGATCATGTGACTCCCCTGATTAAATTCCTTCAAAGGCTTTCCATTGCTTTTATAGGAAAACCTAAAGTCCTTAACATGTTGAAAAAGGCCCTGAAAGATCTGGTTCCTGCTTGCCTCCTAACCTCTCTAGTATCACTCTCCCTCTGGAATGCTATGTTCCAGCTATCTAGGTCTTCCTCTCTCTCTTTCTCTCTCTCTCTCTCTCTCTCTCTCTCTCTCTCTCTCTGTCTCTGTCTCTCTAAGAAAAAAAAAAAAGACAAGGTCTTGTTCTATCACTCACACTGGAGTGCTATGGTTGGATCATCATAGCTCATTGCAGCCTTGAACTCCTGGCTCAAGTGATCCTGCACCCTTTGCCTTTCACATATCTGGGATTACAGGTAAATGCCATCGTGTCTGGCTAATTTTTTAATGCTTCATAGAGTCAGTGTCTGCCATGTAGCCCAAGGCTTGTTTTGAACTTCTGGCCTCAAGTCATCCTCTTGCCTCAGCCTTCTGAAGGGCCAAGATTACAGGTGTGAGCCACTGCACCCAACCCTTAGGTCTCCTTTTGATTTCTCAAATGCACCGGATCCTTACCCACTCATAGCCTTTATACATATTGTACCTCTGCTTGGAGTGCTCTTTTCCAATATTCTGCAGAGCTGCCTGTTTCTTAGCCTTATGTCTCATCTCAAATGTTCTCTGTTCAAAAAGGCTTTCCCTCATTACTATCCCAATTGGCCTACTTCCTACCTTATCACAAAGGCATTTCTATAACAATCATGGGTATTTCTCTTTCAGCACCTATCACAATAGATTTGTGTGTTTGCTTGTTTATCATCTGCCTCATTCACTATAATATTGATCCATAAGTAGTGGCTCATGCCTGTAATCCCAGTGCCTTTGGGGGTTGGGATAGGAGAAGCACTTGAGGCCAGAAGTTCCGGATCAGCCTGGGCAACACAGCAAGACTCTGTCTCTACAAAATTTTTTAAAATTAGCTGTGTGTGGCTACACATGCCTATAGTCTTAGCTATTCGAGAAGCTGAAGTTGGAAGATTACTTGAGCCCAGGAGACTGAGTCTGCAGTGAGCTATGATGGTGTCACTGCACTCCAGCCTGGGCAACAGAGAGAGACTCTGTCTCTAAAATATATAAAGAGAGAGATTCATGAAGGCAGTGATATCATCTGTCTGTATTGCTGTGTACTCTTTGTTTGTTTGTTGTTTTTGTTGAGACAGAGTCTCCTTATGTCACCCAGGCTGGAGTGCAGTGGCATGATCTTGGCTCACTGCAACCTCCGCCTCCCAGGTTCAAGCAACTCTCCTGCCTCAGCCTCCTGAGTAGCTGGGATTACAGGCGCCCACCACCACATCTGGCTAATTTTTGTATGTTTAGTAGAAATAGGGTTTTGCCATGTAGACTAGGCTGATCTTGAACTCCTGACCTCAGGTGATCTGCCCACCTCGGTCTCTCAAAGTGCTAGGATTACAGGCATGAGCCACTGCACCTGGCCTGTTGTGCACAATAGCTGGCAGAGAGAGTAGTCACTCAATAAACTTTTACCAATAGAATGAATGGAGCAGTAGAAGAATGGAGTCAGCATGGCCTGTGCCCTCCACCCTACCTCACAGTTTTCTAGGTTTTTATTCAATGTCACATCTTGTTTTCCTGGGTCACATAAAATAAATATTCCTGTAGTTCTTAGTTAGTTTTTCAGGCTCCCCTTTGCTAATTAACAAGAAAATCTTGTTTAACTAGTTTGAATCCTTTTTCTTCAAGGTTTTTACCTCAAGAGCTACTAACTCTCAAGAGTTACTGAATTCCTTTGCTACCCTCTGTTGTCTAGAGAATGTGAAATTTAATCTATGATTTATCCTTTATGCAAGCTAGCTTCTAATACACTCTGTGATGCAACTATTTGTTACTATTATATAGCTACTGTTCCCCATTGGCGGGGCCATCACATTTCCCCAACTCCCAGTTTCATTTGTAGCCCTAGTGACAGAAAAATGTCTCAGGAGTGCTGAGCAATAATTTTCGAGGTCTGGGAAAGCAAAAGATGTAGAAGTACCTTGTTCACTTATTCTGAATACATTTGTTCATTAGGATATGAAATTATCAAACAATGATGCAAAATGGGGTTTTATTCATATCAATGAGAACTTTTTCAAATAGCTGGGTAAGAAACACCTTTTTCATATGTCTCACTCCCTTCAAAATTAACTGCTGTGCTTATAATACCTACCGTGAACATCCTCATCAAGTAATTATAGCTTAAAAAATAAAAATAGCTCAAATGTGGTAAAGAGGCCATACTAAACTATACAGAGGAGAGAGGTTGGCTAGTGTTTGAGCATTTATTCTTGTGCATCTATTTAGAGGTACATGGTATCATTGCTTTTCATGTACTATAAACCTCATTTTCAAAATAATGTATTTAACTGTACTTCACCTTGGAGGAATAAATTGCATTTGGTAAATAATCATTTTGTGCAAAAGTGCACACAGGATAGGTATTCAATATTTTACACAATTCACTCTTTACAAGGTAGACACAACAGAATTTGAAACACTTCCTCATAATGGCTAAGTATGATTTTAAAATGGTTATTATATAACTAAAACCTCTATTTTTCAAATAAACAGTGTTTTCTACATTAATATATAAGATAAACACTAAAATAGAAAAATAAGATACATACTCTTTCAGTACATAAATCTTGAATTTTGTTTAAGTGTGTTTGTAATGGATTACAAATGTTTAATTTTATTCTGTGTCCCTTATGATGATTTCCAATTCTGTCACACCAAAACACCCTTGTCCTGGGTCTAGTTACTATAAAAACACATTAACACACATATAGTACAAAAACTAAACATTCCTTTAGACTTTTTGTTTCCTAACCCCTACATATACCCAATTATCTATTGACCCCTCAATCTTTCTTTCAAATGCAGTTACAACTCACAGCAGTGTGTGAATGTGTGTGCTTGTGTGTGCATGTGTGAACGGGCATATGTGTGGTGTCTGGCTAGATAATGATGAGCTAAGCTTAATTACTTCATTAGGCAGTAGGTCATAGATCTCGAGCTGTCTTCAGGGGCTGATTAGAATTTTAAAATACTATTTTCACTTAGTGGAATCGCAATTAAATAAATAAATTCCACTAAAAAGGAGACATAGTACATTTGCTTTCGCTTTTGCCTGCTTACAATTGTTCTTGAACCTGAATTGCCCAAAGTGGTACGAAGTTAAATTCTGGCAAACTTAATTTTATCATTTAAAATATGACAAGACTTTTCTACTGTGCCAGAATAGAGTATACCTATTTTTGAAAGCATCTTCCTTTTTCTGCTTCTTTAATATATTTCCCTAACATTATTCTGTCCCTCCCAAACTGTTAATATAAATTATTGTTGTATAATGAATACGCTATATTTTTGTTTCCTTTTTTTTTTTTGAGACAGAGTCTTGCTCTGCTCTGTTAGCTAGGCTGGAGCACACTGGCATGATCTTGGCTCACTGCAACCTCTGCCTCCTGGGTTCAAGCGATTTTTCCTGTCTCATCCTCCTGAGTAGCTGGGATTACAGGCACCAGCCACAACGCCCTGCTAATTTTTTGTATTTTTAGTAAAGATGGGGTTTCACCATGTTGGCCAGGCTGGTCTTGAACTCCTGACCTCAGCTGATCTGCCCACCTTGGCCTCCCAAACTGCTGGGATTACAGGGGTGAGCCACTGCACCTGCATGTTTACATTTTTATATATTTATTACAGGATGACATTTGTAGCTCTACCTAGACAATCATCACAATCTAAGGAAGGCAGAGAGCTGACTTATTCTGCTTTTAGTTACTCCTAATAGAGCTCTGAGAAGAAAGGAAAGAGAATTTAGAAATCTGGTTTTTGGTCCTGAAAACCAAAGTCATTAGATAAGTACCCTTTGGTATTTCTGCACAGAGCCAGACAACTTCTGGTTTATGTAAGCAAAGTTATAAAATTGTCCCTATACTTTCTAATTAAAGACCTGAGCATGAATTTTAGGTTTCCTAGAGAATCAGTGTTGGGTTTGAGGCACCACAGGCCACCCAGGGAAAATCCAGCTGCATCACATTTGGAGCTGTCCTATCATAGTCTGGAAAAAATGTTCCAATTTTCAAAATATGTCTAGACCACTTTATTTCACTCCTATGTGATTCTTATGTGGAGAAGGGGTAAAGACAGATGGGAAAGATGGAAGTAGTAAATGAGCATTGTACATGAAACGTCTTTTCTAAAAAGAACCTATCGATCTGTAAAGAAACTGATTTATAATTAAGTGGTATAGATAGGTATACTCCCATCATCAGTTTGTAGTGGGGCATTTTATGTCCTGCCTACAAATAGAGAGCATTCAGAAAGTCCTCTTCTCTTCCAGGGACTCAGGAACAGCCCAAGCATGATTTTAAAAGGGGCAGGATGACTTTACAATGGCTTCACTTTCCTAAAGTTATCTCTTCCCTTTTGATCCCTAGTGTCTCCATGATCCCCAGGTGTCCAAATTCTAGTATGTGGCTCTGTTCTCCATAGCAGGACTGCTCACAGTTTGGGATATATCCACTCTCCATGATTACTGTCTGGTAACTTTTCACACTGTTGATAAAGACATACCCAAGACTGGGTAATTTATAAAGAAAAAGAGGTTTAATGGACTCACAGTTTCACGTGGCTGGGGAGGCCTCACATTCATGGTGGAAGGTGAAAGGATGTATTTACCCAATACCTGCACCCCCATTGTATCTAGGAAATAACTAACTTATTTTTAATTTTACAGGCTCATAGGCAGAAGAGACTTGCCTTGTCTAAGATGAGACTTTGGACTGTGGAGTTGTGAGTTAATGCTGAAATGAGTTAAGGCTTTGTGGGATGTTGGGAAGGCATGATTGGTTTTGAAATGTGAGGACATGAGATTTCAGACATGCCAAGGGAGGAATAATATGGTTTGACTGTGTTCCCACCAAATCTCATCTAGAATTGTAGTTCCCATAATTCCCACATGTTGTGAAGGGACTCAGTGGGAGGTAATTGAGTCAAGGGGGCAGGTCTATCCCATGCTGTTCCAGTGATAGTGAATAAGTCTCAAAAGGTCTGGATGGTTTTATAAAGGGGAGTTCCCCTACACAAGCTCCCTCTTGACTGCCACCATGTAAGACATGCCTTTGCTTCTCCTTTGCCTTCCACCATGATTGTGAGGTCTCCCAGCCAGGTGAAACTGTGAGTCCATTAAACCTCTTTTCCTTATAAATTATCCAGTCTCAGGTGTGTGTTTATTAGCAGAGTGAGAACAGACTAATAGAGTTGTACCATTTAACGCACATGAGTACATGAGTGCAGGCAGGTGTTATTAGGGTCAACGAATAGGGTTGGAGGTTAATGCTGTTAACACTGCTATCTGCTGATAGTAAGAGAAGGTAATCTCACCCTGTTAAATAGCCCATCACCGAAAAAGCTGAACTTCTTAGTTCACAGTCAGCAGAGCCTAGCATGATATCAAGAATGAGCTTCAAAAAAATAATAATACTGAGTGATGAGAATATCATTTTAAAAATGGGATGTAGAGAAATTCGGAAAAAGAAAAGATAGGAAAATGAACCAAATTAACATGTCAAGCTACTTCTCAAGTCCTAGGAGTGCTATGGTATGATTGATTTGGTCCTGAGGAAAGTATTGGGTATCAGTATAAAGCACTTTGGCTTTTCTAATATTCCCATTATATTATTTGCCAAGGTCACTTTGTTTGGGGTTTAGAGTAGTTTTTTTTTTTTTTTTAGATGAAGTCTCACTCTGTCACCAGGCTGGAGTGTAGTGGTGCAATCTCCGCTCACTGCCATCTCCATCTCCTGGATTCAAGAGATTCTCCTGCCTCAGCCTCCTAAGTAGCTAGGACTACAGGTGTGTGCCACCATGCTTGGCTAATTTTTACATTTTTAGTAGAGATGGGGTTTCACCATGTTGGCCAGGATGGTCTCGGTCTCTTGGCTTTGTGATCAGCCCATCTCGGCCTCCCAAAATGCTGGGATTACAGGCATGAGCCATCGTGCCTGGCCCTAGGTAGTTTTTCATGGGTAATTTTTTTCAAATATCTCTGTACAACCACCTTTATAAATGTATTTATAAAACTAACCTGTGGCTTCAAAATAAGATAGTATAGCAGCACAGAATGTGGTTTTCCTTCCTCAAAATAAACCCTAAAGAAACTACAGACTTGAAAGAGAAACATAGGTTTGAACCAACTAATATAAAAGCAGTAAGAAAACTCCAAGGGAGGAAGCTTATGAAAGCCATTGTATAGGATAGCAGCAGTCTGAGTCACAGCACCAAGCACCAGTTTAGAGGGAGCTTTAAAATTCTGTTCTTAACCTTTCTCATAGATTACTTTGGGATGGTCATAGTCTGCCCCATCACCAATAAATCCACAGTAACCTTCCAGGTCACTGCCATGGGGTAATATAAAAGCAGAACAATGGTCCTGCTGGAGTGAAAATATATTTCTACCACCCAGTCACACGCCATGTATAATTCCTTCACTTCTTCCCTGTCTAAACCTCCCGAGCTGGTGGGTTGTGGCCCAGGAGATTGCCTCTGTCAAGGAATATAAAGGAGATGGCTGATGCACTGCCAGTTAATCAGAACATTGTGTAAAAATATACTATAATAGTAATATACAACTTTAAAGACAGAGATTTTAATATTATACAGTGAAGAATTAAAAGGGAACATCTTCTACATAGAAAAAACAAAAAAGTTAGCATATAAACTACAGAGAACTAGGAGAGTTCAGCAAAGTTGACAGATTCAAAATCAACCTATACAAAATCAATACTCAACTAGAAAATACATACAATTCAGATAATATTGCTGAAGGTAATAGAAACTATAAAATTTCTAGGAATTAAAGAGTACCCAAGGATTTATAGAGAAAATACTGAAAATTCTATTAAAAACCTATAAGAGAATTGAGAGATATTCTATCAACTTAGGGAAGACTATAATAGCTTAAAGATCTAGTTTTTCATATTAATTTATAAACTCAATGCAATTCGGATCAAAATTCCAAGTAGATTTTAAGGTAAAACATATTCTAACATTTTTTTCAAGAAATTAATATCTATGATTAGTTTAAGTTGACTTTGAAAAAGAGCAAATAATAACAAAAGAATAAGGAGCAAATAAATAATAAGTAAGAAGAGACAGTATGGTACAGGATGAGACAAATAGATCAGTAGTATATAATAGAGAGTTCCAAAAAGACTTGCAAGTATAAGAAAATTATATATGATACCAAGTTGGCACTAGAAATCACGATGGCCATGAAAACATGCAGCTCAGAGTTCCTGTTGAAGACAAAGAGTTGACAGATAGCCCCAGATGCTGCCCCTCTGCGTCCACTACCACATTCACGCCAAGCTCACACTTCTTAGAGAGTGCTCACAGCCAGGCTCTGGGCACAGTGAAGGTGTCAATTCAGGCCCATTCCCACAAGACATGGTATTCCTCTGACAAACAGCTTTCGTGTAGTAACTCTACTGGCCTGTCAAAAACTTTTTAAGAATTTTACTATAATTTGAGACTCTTCCTACCCAATCCTCCTTCACAGGTGTTAGAAGCTCATATCAGCAGCCTTTTTGGTCCCCTGCCCTTTATCCTTCACTGGTGTTTCTCCCCACTAATCTTTTGCATATCTAAATCCATTTTGGCCTCTGCTTCTAGGAGAACTTGAAGCAACACTTTAAAAATGAATAGACAGATTATTGAATAGATATAATTGGGAAAATTGCCTCCCATATAAAGAAAAATATAATTGTGTCCCTAATATCATAATTACAAGTGAATCCCAGATGCATTAACATTTAAAGAAGAAAGGCATAAGTGAAAACTTAAAAGAAGATAATGTCATCTAGGGCTAGTGAAAGACTCTTTAAATAAAACTACAAAAGCACAAATAAGGCAAAGTTATTAATTTAAGAACCTCAAAATTAAGGACTTCTGTTCAGTGAAGGACACTGTGGCATAGAGTACCTCAAATGTATTCTCCTGTATCTCTAACCCTAACAGATTTTCTTAAATTTAGGTGGGAATGTGGCTACCTGAATAAATGACTATATTCATCAGCCTCCCTTGTAGCTAGAAATGACCCTATGACTATTTTCTAACCTATGAAATGTAAGCAAATTTCCAACAAAAGTGTGTACCTTCAGTGTTGTGATGTTAAAATAAAGGGGCATGTTCTCTTCTTCCTCTTTTCCCCTTCCTAATGGCTGATGAGAGCCACCTGGCCCTATGTTGTGAAACCAACACACTAGAAATGGTGGAACAACAACACAAAAGGATCACTTCCTTCTACATTGTCACTTGAGATAAAAAAAACTCTTTCTTTCTGAGCCACTGTTAATATCAGGCTCTACAACAAATAACAGAGCTGCCTCCTAAATAATATAAACACATGGACAAAGTTAATGTACAGGTCACAGATTAGGCATTTACTGGCAATGTCTAAAATCAAGCAGGCAAAAATGTAAAAGATGCAAAAAAAAAAAAAATCTAGTGCAAGCAAGTAAACAAGAAAATAAAATAAAAATAGGCAAAAGTTATTAACATGCAATTCACATAAGAGAAAATCCAAAAGACTAAAAAGCATATAAGGAGACACTAAATTTTATTAGTAATTAGAGAAATCAAAATTAAAATGATAATATATCACACCCATTAAATTGGCCAATATTGAGTAATGCTAAGAATTGGTAGTGATGTAAGGTTATAGGGACATTCTTGCACTTTTGGTAAGAATATATACACAATCATCTTTGAAAGCAATTTGGCAGAGCCTAGTTAAACTAGGTATGCATATTCCCTTTGTCCTAGTAATCCTACTCCTGGATAGATATCCCAGAAAAATTCTTACTCTCTCTCTCTCTATATATATATCAACTGCTTTGACTTGCTAACAGGACACCTTCTAGGCCCTGTGGAGTAGAGAAGCTCCATGAGCTCTGTGTTCCTTGCAGTGAAAATGGCCAGGTGTTCAACACTTGTCTTGAAAAAGGGAAACCTAAAACTAATCCTCATTTCAGGTGAAGAAGCATTAATGTATTCACTCTATTAGAGCAAATGGATAAAAAAGCAAACAACTATAGTAACAACAACAACAACAAACGTCTAGGGCAAAGAGGATCATGGCCACAGCAGAGAAAAACAAAAGGATCACACCTACAGTGTGGCTATAAATGCTCAGTATCTTTTTTAATAAAATATATTCTACAACAACAGCCAGCTTCATGGACGTGCAACCAGTACAGTCTCACAGGGTTCCATATTCAGAAGGACCCCACCTGGGGTTTAATGCTCTGGGATGGCCAATTTGAAACTCTCCCAGCTCTAACTTGCCACGGCTCCCATCTCTTCCTGAGGTAACTACCAGTTCACGTTGACTGGAAAAGGCCATAGTTCCTTCCCCCAACCTTTCTCCTTACCTTCACACAGGGATTTGGGTACAGGAAGGGTCCAGGTTAGGTGTTCATCTCACTGTGTCTCTGGGTGTCAGAGCAACAGTGCATTCAGTGTGAGACTCCATGAGATCTCTCACCCAATGTCACTCAAGTATCAAGTAAGGCCTGGCACTGGACGCCCATCTGCAATAAATTGGGCAACATGCCTATAGGTAGGGGAAATTCACTTCTCTGCCTCTGGCTATGGCTCCAAAGTTTCATTTTGCTATGGGTCCTGAAAATGACATAGCCAACTTGGCCTAAATCCTTCCAGGATCAGGATTATATTGAAAGGAAATTTTGGGGGTATTGGGGAGAAGCTTATCAAATATGAATCTATGACTGTTTCTCTATGTTTGATCTTGAAGTTCTTACTCTGGTCCCAGTGCCAACATCACACTGGCCCTTGGGGTGAACTCCTCCCTCCTACCATGTAGATTTAAGAAATCCTCTTCATTGCCTTTTGTGCAATTGAACAAAGCAGAATTTTCAGAAGTATTTGTTAAATGTTGAAGAGAACAAAAATAATAATAAACACAGAATGCACAGGGTATAGAAATGGTCCATCTGACAAAGAGAAAGCTGTGGTCCTAGGATAGCAGGCTTGTTCTTAGAAAGCCTACGACTCAACCATTCCACATAATAGCCCATTCTATTCCCTTTATCTCCCCACAAACTTTCCCTTTACAGATTTTTTAAATCTTTCAAGCAGTTCTAGTTTCTTCTTAAAGTAACCTATCTATTACCGGGGTAACTTATACTAGGAATTAAGTTATATTTCAAAGGAAACTGCCTTCTTAAAAACAAACAAAAAAAAAGTAGTTTTAGCTTTACAGACCTACCATATAGCATAGCCATATTATAAAAAAGTACAAAACTATTTCTTTCATGTATAAGGAAATAAGTGATATAGAAATAAGGATATCATTCCCTAATAGTGGAATGCTAGAATATTTTTGTTCTAATCTCAAATTATCTACAGTTAAACAATAATGTAGTCACAGGATCCACTGAAAAAGTAACATAGATTTTAGTGGCCATGCAAAGAAAGTAACATGTCAAGCTTCTCTTTAAAGCCCTGACATTCAACTATGTTCCTAAAAGTTTTGTTGTATTCCTTTAATTCTTGATTAGTTTTCTAATAAGTATGACATAATTCTTTTTTTTTTTAAGAGGAAAAAAGAAGAAGAAAGAAAAAGTGGGAGATAGAACAGAATTCTAGCTCTATTGCCCAGGCTGGAATGCAATCTTAAAAAGGTATTAAAAACCTCTTTTATGCCGTCAATTGTACTTAACAACAGA